>MU227926.1:169399-224580 GCA_018584345.1 Thuja plicata
CTCTTACACCCTCTTTATGAGCCTTATCTTCTAGAGTCTTCTTGGCTCTCTTCCCTAAATGGTCACATTCCTCCCTACTTTCAACCCAATAATATTGTGACAAGTGTCACAATTTGATGCACTTAAAAAAGCACAATCTATGTGCTCTCTTCTAGTGGAATCATGACCTCTCTTCAGCTTTGCATCTGAACCACCTATTTTCAACCCCTTTTTTCTATAAATAGAAGGTATTTTTGAGAGCAAATGGCCCTCATTTTTAGAGTTAAATTGCATTATTATGCTGTTTAGATATCTATAGCATTTTAGTTTCAATTTTATGCATTGTTATAACATCAATTTTCATAGCTTAATTACATGATTTCTAATCATTTAGCTTAGTTTTCAATTAAATCTCTCATTCTTAGGAGTGTGTTTTCACTGAATGGTGCATAATCTGAGGGCATGACTATGACATTTTTCAAACTCTTCCTAGATAGGGAGCAATAGGTCGATGTTAGGGTTTTGTTCTTATATGCTCACTAATCCTTATTTTACACTAACATAATGACTTATTGAAGTGTTATGTCACAGGAAACAGGTGCTCATTTGACACTCACAATTAGTAGGTATCGATCATATCAAATAATAAAAAAGGTGTCTCACAAGGTTCTTTGGTATATTCCCATTATTCCACGTCTGTAATGATTATTCAAGTGCACTAGCTTAGCACAATTTATGGATTACCATGCATGCAATAGAAGTCGAGATGACATTATGATAATGTTTATGGATGGTTCAGCATTAAAGGAAATAGAGTAAACTTGGCCACACTTTAAAGAAGAACCTCGTAATCTCAATATTTCAATGGCAGCGGGCAGTGTCAATCTGTTTGGAGAGATGAGATCTATTTACTCGGTGTGGTCTATTTTTGTTATCAACAATAATATTCCTCCTTGAATGTCCATAAAGAGGGAGAAAATAATGTTGGCAATGATTATTCCAGGTATTTTTCCATTTAATAGTCATCTAAATTAATTTATTATAAATACCCCATCAAAATGGACATAATAATTATGTAATATTTTTGTTCGTTTGACTAGGTAAGTACGAAGTTAAAGATATGAATGTATATATTGAGCCCCTTATCTATGATTTGTTAGTGTTATGAAATGGGGTCACTATGTATGACATCTATAGACCAATAAGATAAAGATAATTTCAATTCCATGCAATGCAATACTTGTGTGGACAATACATGATGCCCTTTGGATAACACATTTTTTTGGTATGTTCTCTTGTTAACACCTCTTTTTTTGTATGTTATAGTGCTAGCACATTTTTGTTGTATGTTTAAGTTGGGCATGAAATTGTAATTATCAAAATTAACATATATAATTCAATTATACATGATCTTGTAGGTATTCAGACAAAGGGAAAATTTTCATGTCTAGTTTGTAGTCCAAAGATGAAATCTCATCATTTTAAAAATTTAGGAAAGTAAGTGTTCGATGACTATAGACACTTTCTCCACAGAAATCATAAGTACTGAATTACCGAAAAACATTTTTTCAATAGAAAAGAAGAGACTACATCAAAGCCGCGGAGAATGACACCTCGCCTATGGAAGTTGGAATACAATAGAATAAATTGTCGAGGTAATGTCATTCCATCTGATGGTTTTTATTTAAAATTTATATTTTGATATTGTTTTTTTTTTACTGATGATGTAATTGATGCTCGTGAAGGTCGTTAAGGCATTAATGACCAATTTCTAAAAGGACTAAAAAGTTATCCTACACAATTTAGTAGGTTGTCGTTCTACAAGCAACTCGCAATCGTGCATTTGTTTGACGGTATGCATATTGACAAGAATGTAACAGAGAAATTATGAAAAATATTGGATGGAAGGCGTGATAAAGATAAAATTGTCAAAATTTGTAATGACATTGAAGAATCCAACCATGCAATGAAAAATGTCATTCGATCAAATAAAAATGGAGACCAGATTGATATAAGTTCCCTTCCTTGGTTATTGTCAGAGCAGTAGAGCAATGCTATATGGTTCTATGGTAAAGGGATATATGGTATATCAAACCATGGTGTACATTAGTGAATATATTTCTAAGTTTGCAGCAAAGATCCATGTACATCATGGTTGGGATCCCAATTCTATTAAAAAATTTGAAGGGGAATACTTGATGGGGAAAGGTAGATTGACGAAAGTTAGAGGTGATTATAAGATGTTATTGTAGTTAATTAATTCTTATTACTCATCAATATTAGTTGTTTCTAATTGGTCTTTTTTTTATATAGTTGGTCGAGAGTAGGACGCACTACATTTGTATATTGTGAACAATCTTGATTGGATAATGATATAGATTGAAGGATATCAACAAAATGGTCGCTCATTAACATGGGAAAGTGTTGCTTCATTGGTTAAAGAAGCTCATTGTAATGGAGATTCCAATGTTACGCCAATGGTAATTGATCTAGCATATGGTTTAAGAGGTAGAAAGGTATGTAAAAATGTATTAATCATTATGACCCATATGTTTAATATCAACTCACGATGCAAATAATTTTGACACGCTTGAAAAATTGCAGGTCAAGCACCACAAAGATATGTAGTATCATGGCCACAAATTTCGCATAAAAATTTTGGATGACACGAAGAAAACTTGTGATTCTGGGATAACTGTAGTCTTCGAGGTCACTAATATTTCATCTAGAAATGACATACATCCTCAGCAATCTCATAATCGATACTATGGCATCTTGGATGGTATACTTGAGTACGACTTTAACTCCTTCAAATTAGTTATATTCGTCGTCAAATACTACATGTTGCGACTGAATCAAAATGATCCTAATAGAATTGTTATTGAACATGATAATGGATTTAGAATGATTAATACAAGGTCATTTGAGCTAGTTGGAGATGAGCCCTATATTCTTCCAAGCCAATGTGAGCAAGTGTTTTACTTAGAGGTTCCATATAAACTGAGTTAGTCATTTGTTGTTAAACATGATCCAAGAGGAAAGTCGGTAAAGTATAATGTCATGGAAGAAGAAGATACCGAAGATGATGAAGAAGAAGAAGATGATGAAGAAGGTGGTGGTGGTGGTGGTGATGATGATGATGATGGATGATAAAGATGATCAATGACATGATTTAAATGTACAAAGTATGTGATTTGATTATTTATATATATTTATATTGATTAGTATATATATTTAATATTGATTTATTGATGTACTCAACTCTAATGCCATGCTATAATTAATTCATTGTGTTCAATTCTAATGATTACAACATATGTGATTTGTGATACACGTGTTTCAATTATTATTTATATATTTACTAATGTTCAATTAATTACCAATGTATTGCTTATGATGCTCAATTAATTATTGTTAGTTACATGTAGATATTTTGTGTGATTGTCACCCTTTGTGGAAACAGGCAATTGAATACACACATCATCACCCCTTCTGTTGACGATCTTGCATTCCACACATAAGGTAAAGGCAATGAATTAAAAAATATAAAATTAATTCATTGTGTTCAATTCTAATGATTACAACATATGTGATTTATGATACACGTGTTTCAATTATTACTCATATATTTAATGTATTTATTGTTTAATAAATTACCAATGTATTGCTTATGATGCTCAATTAATTGATGTTGATTACATGTATATATTGTGTGATTGTCACCCTTTGTGGAAACATGCAATTGACTACACACATTGTCACCCCTTCTATTGACAATCTTGCATTCCACACATAAGGTAAAGACAAGGAATTAAAAAATATACAATGGTTGATGAATGCATATTATTCATGTTATCTTCTACATAATTTGTAGCATAAGTATCATGTAATTTTTAGCTAACTTAAGATAAATGATTCACATATGCAAGAAATTTAACCCCTTTTAGGAGGATCTGCATAGTGACATGATCAGCAGGTATAAGTCAATACGCTCTATAGAAATAATTTATTAATTTCTTGCTTTCTCTTTACGACCATCTTCATTGAGTGGTTTAATAATATGGTATTAAATTTTTCATGATTTAACACTACTACCCTCAACATCAATTTTAGGGCCGAATTCATCAACATTACCCTCATTTAGCAAAATATCTCGCTCCTTACCAACTATATATCTCATTTGATGGACTGTAGGAACCACCAAATAGGTACTTGTCAGATCTGTCTTCCTCAAGTGAGGAAAATGCGGGAATAGAAGATGAAATTTCAACATGTAGTAGGCCTAAAATAGGGAGATCAACTAGAGGTCAAAAGATTAAAAGAAAAATCAACAAACACATGCAATTTTTTCTTTCTGAAGGGGGTCATGTTCTTATGATGATGAGACCAAAGGTAACATCAAGGTGCCCTTGAGGTACACACATCTTCAGAAAAAATGGGTACCCAAGGAACTACCTCCAATTAACATTGATTTTTGTGTTAACGAGAGGATATATCGCATAGCTCCATCGTCATTACACGGTTTGGGCCTATTTTCCATGGATGGCATAAAGATATGTTACAACAAAGTTGTTGAATTGATGGAGTATGTCAGACCTTGTTACAATTACAATGATTGGATGCAGATTGTTCGATATAAAAAAGTATGTGTAGGTATGCACTATCAACAAATTATATACAATGGAAAGAAAATGATCAAAGTACAAAACTTTCTAAGTACATTGATGGAAGACCAAAATCAATAGGGAATATTGTGGGTTTTATAAATAGTATGTGTCCTGGGTCAACTAATAAGCGACCCAATTGCATATTCGAGGCGCGTAAGGGGAATCATATTTTTGTATGTGCGATATCAATAAGTGCAAGGGAAGAACTACTAATAGATTACCATTTGAATCGCATAGATATAAACAAATTTACTATAATGGGGGTGGTAAGTACTATATACCATTTAAACTAACCTTTAATTTTGAAAGCATTATATTTTTTCATTAGTATACTTAGAGAAAAACATGATCTACACCATCGGTTTACTCTACACCAACAGACAGGGCACAGCACTATCCGACGCCAAGGTTACCTGACAAACACTGTTAAGTGTTATTCGATGACAAAAAGGTAAAAGAAACCCAAAGAGTAACAACAGTGCTATCCAATGGAATAGAAAAGAGAGGAAACCGACAGATACACGGAACCCGACAAATAGTTCAATCAAGGAACGCCAATAAACTTCAAGTTCAAACCGACAAACGAGAACCGAAAGTCAGTTGCATCCCACAAAAGTGGATCTGATTTTCCACGTCAGATAAATCACTGAAGTTGTATTTATAGCTTCTTTATTTACTTTTAAATCCATTATGTGCAGAGGAAGCAATGTATTTATTATTGTTTTAATTAGTTTTACTAATTTAAAACATGCAAACTAAAGATCAAGGTCAAGTTGTAAACCTTGGATCTGAGAGTTAACATTGTAAAACGTGAATTTCAAGATAGGTCAAACACTTGTATAAATAGGTGCTCAATCTATTGAGAATAGTTATTTTTCAATGAAGATAATAGCCACGGAGAGCAACTAGAGACCAGACAGAGAATTCATGCAGAAGAATAGAAAAAGAATCAAGTCAGTTTCAAGAACAGAACAGAGGCTACCGACAAGCAAAGAAAAGGTATTCATCAATCACTTAAGGTGATATTATACTTCTAAGAGCTTTAATGGATCTGTAATCAGCAATTATAGATTGTATGTAGTCAGGTCAACATTTGTACTCATTCTAACAAGTGTAGTATACTAATGAAATCCTTTCAAGAAAGGTGGGCTTAACCGTCCTATTGTAAAATCTCATAACTGAGTGAACACTTAAATCAATGTAGCTAAAGCTCTTAACAGAGTAGATCTTAACAGGTCTCCACCTTAATACTCCTAACAAGGTAGATCATCAGAAGTGATCAAATTGTAAGCCTTAACCAGCTCCCTTTTCATTCTGCAGATAGTGAATTTTTGTGGGTGTCATCCCCACCGCAGTTTTTACTTCCTAACAGGAGTTTTCTGTGATACCATATCTTGTGTTATGTGTTTATCATTTTCATGAATGTTTCTATGACTGTTGAAAACTATTAAAGATAGTGAACAAATAATACATGCATAAGAAAAAATAACAGTAATAGTTGGTAATACATAATTGAATGATTACTAATGATGAATTGTGAAAGGTGTTAAAAGTTTTAGAGGTACTGATTCACCCCTCCCCTCTCAGTACTACTTCCCATTAATTCCAACAAAATTTATGACTCCAATATACATTTTTATTAATAAGTTTTTTTTTCTAAGTCTATTGCTTTCATTTCGCTGAAGTTTTTATATTTAATCTGTCACAGGATGAGATGGATCCACCACATGATGACAAAGGTGGGGATGTTTCTCCCACCCATTCTTTAGCAAAGGTAAACCTTGTTGTATTTGTAAAAATTAGGTAGAAGAAAAATGTTATATTATTATGTTCTTTTCTTTAGGGTTTTGGAGTTATTCTCATAGTTTTACTGATATTCCAGGCACAAATTGATGTTCACAGAAAGGGAAAAGTGCTTGCAGCAACAAAGGCAATAGCGTCAGATATGGATGAGGGCATCGCATATATCCCTAACCCTGTAAATATGGTCAAGAAGAAATTTAAAAAAATTAGTTCAAAAATTCTTTCCATTTTGGTTGATCCAAATCCAACTGAGGAGATGTTGGCGAGGAAAGAGGAATCAATGTGGCAAGCACGTTGTTATGAAGTAAGCAGTAATGAATCTTTAGTTAAAAAAAAATTTCAATAAAGGTTTATATTTTATACTCTTTTATGTCATGAGCTAAAATATGTATGTGTTCTTCTTACAGGATTTTTTGTGTACTCAAGCAACTACTCGTGGACATCACGGTGAGGTCGGTACTAGTACAGCTCCCTCAGGTAAAATAATCCTTAAGTTAACAGGTTACAAGGAATTTTTTCTTTCGAACATTCAGAAACTTTATTGGACTTACTGATTAGAAATGTACATTTTTCATTGGACTTACTGATACCGTAAATACAGCTAGAGGAAAAGGTACAGTTACAACTAATTCAAAATTTCTAAGAAAATCTTAACTCAAACTTTATTGAAAACTACTCATACTTTTATTATTTCATAATGTCTTTGCTAACAATGTATTGTTTAGGTCATCAAGTGCAGGCGACTCCTCCTCCTATGAGGACTGACTCTCTGAGATTTTTGAATGCAATGTCGAAAACAAGGAGCATGCAAACATCCAAGCCTTCACAGTCTACAGCTGGTAAATCCTTGTTTCGCCATATTTGGTTTTGTGTTAATTATGATTTGATAATTTGTACTTTAATCTTGGGTGCATTTCATAGTGGATTAATTTTGTGCAATACAAGATACACATGCTATGGATACAGATCATACAAGTATTGGTGATAGTTCACCATCATTTCTTGGATCTATGCATGTTCCTAGTTCGGGAATGTTGCGGACATCATTGTTGATGTCCGATAAAGAATTGATTCCTTTAAAATTTCTTAAGCTTTCAAGTACCTTAAAATTATTATTATTTATATTCTAATTGTAATTTACTTACTCATAACAAGCTTTGGATTAATGATCCCATGATATTTTTGTAGGGAACAATTCTTTTTATAGTAAGCTTAATGAGTTGACATTAGAGATATTCAAGCCCACCATATGTATAAGGTGGAACATCGTATGTGAACTAACCCTGTCCCACTTTTTTTATTTCATATCATTGCTAGAATATTTTTCCTTTCATCCATTTCTTGTACTATATTCAAGATACGCAACTTTAGCTATTTTTTATCTAACAATTTTGGTTTTTCTTAAAAGGTGAAATTTACAAGATTAAAAAAAAAAGATCAGCTCATAAAAGCTTTAGAGGATGACTTTGGTAGTAACATTTTTTACGAGAAGAAAGTTCTTGATAGAGCTTGCAAACATCTTAAGACAGTGAGGGACTCATATAGAAAGAGTCTAGTGCACAACCCAAAGTACAAACGTCCTCCCTTTATTTCAGAGATGCAGTGGAGGGAATTCATTTTGGATGTGAAGGAGAAAGCACAAAATCAAAGAGGAATTACACCACTGGAAAATGAGAAAAGAAGGTATGTGATAGTATTAACTAGTAGAATGTAATTATGCACTAATTAGTGATCTTTATGTTTATATAGTCTAACATATTTCAAGCTTTTCATAGGTTGCAGGACACATCAAAGGCTTCAAAGGCCAGACTACAAAAGTACACGCAACACAAACTTGGCTCTGGTGGTTATCTGAAAGTTCAAGCACGAATTGTAAGTAGCAGTAAATGAAATTCTGGATCAAATTTTTTATAAATTGTAAACAATTTTGTTTAGTCAAACAATACCTGCAGAATTGAAAATATTAAGCCAAAATTGTAGGGCTCAGAATTTAATGTAGAGGTCATGGAAGAACACAAAAAAATTGCCTTCAAGGAAGGCTATAAATGCATGGTTTAACGCCTACGCCAAGCTTGTAGTGGCCAAACCCAAGAGTCTCATGCATCAGTTCAAAAGGTAAATAGGCCAAATGAAAAATATTTCAAATTTAATACTTGGGCAACAATCTATTTGATGTTAATTTCCAACATAAATTAACTATTTGTGTTTTAAAAATCAAACAATGATAACAATGCGCATTTGCAATGCAGCCTTCTAATCCTACCACAGAACCTGTGCCACATGACGAAAGCCCTGATGTGCATCGCAGTGATGGAGGTATTCATTTGCTATTGAAAATTAATTATGTAATTATTAATACAATTTAACATCTTAAATTGAAATTGGTGTAACCTTTTTTGTGTATATTTTTGAGCATGTTGAACGAGTGGAGGATGTTCCGAGTGATCACCATGTTGACTTTAGGTATGAACAAAATATTATTGTAGATGATGTGGCACTTTCAGGTAAATAAAATCTCTATTTTGTTCTTTTAATTAATGAAATACTTGTAACACTAATATAAAATGTTGTGAATTTAACCCATGTAGTTGTTATTGCAGCGGACCCCCCCTTTGGCGCACTAGCCTCGTGCTCTTCGACACATGAGGAGACATGAGTTGAGATCAAAAGCGGTAGAGGAGGGAAATGATGTGGACATTTATGCTCCTCTTAGCTGTTACCTTAAAAAAATGAAAAAAAAAAAATTTAAAAAAAAAGAAATGATTGTAATAAACCTTTTTTTGATAATGAAAGAACATTGTCTTAATGAATGTAATTTTGTGCTAGTAAATGTTCATGAACGATGCGTTAATGAATTATTGATGAATGTTGTGTGTTAATGAATGTTATTTGATTATAATGAATGAATGTTATATTTCAAAAATGGATGAATGAATGAATGTTATTAGATGTCATGAAGTCGTCTACCAATAGCTAACCCTCTATTTAGGCCTAACTAGCCTTCCAACATCAAAGCAACCCATACATCCACTCAAAATTAGTTCGGGATCAAAAAATAAGTTCATAAATTCTTTCCATTTTGGTCGATCCAAATCCAACTGAGGAGACGCTGGCGAGGAAAGATGAATTGATGCGGCAAGCATGTTGTTATGAAGTAAGCAGTAATGAATCTTTAGTTATAACAAAATTTCAATAAACGTTTATATTTTATACTCTTTTATGTCATGAACTAAAATATGTATGTGTTCTTCTTACAGGATTTTTTGTATACTCAAGCAACTACTCGTGGACATCGCGGTGAGGCTGGTACTAGTACTGCTCCCTCGGGAAAATAATCCTTAAGTTAACAGGTTTCAAGGAATTTTCTCTTTGGAATATTCACAAACTTCATTAGAATTACTAATTATAAATCTACATTTTCATTAGACTTACTGATACCGTATATATAACTAGAGGAAAAGGTACAGTTACAACAAATTCAAAATTTCTAAGAAAATCTTCACTCAAACTTTATTGAAAATTACTCAAACTTTTATTATTTTAGAATGTATGAACAAATGTCTTCTTTATTATTTTAATGGGATCATACAATCTTAAACCCTTCTATACATTATGAAAATTAAAATTCATTAAAAGTTTCTCCAAGAATTTCTCCAGAGTTTCCCCTTCAAAAGTCTGCCCTTTACAATGCAAAAGCCTTGTACATTTATAGGCTCATAAAATAACTACCTCATAACCACCTAGTAATCGTACACCTTTGAAATAAAATTATTTAAAATAAACGTTATTTGGTTTAGGATGTACTCCTCTTTTCAATGAAGAAAGCTTATTTTATGACCTCCAATTACAACACGTGACATAAGTCACTCTTACAAAAAGATCATAAGAAACTCATAGCTTTTAATTCATGAGTTTGATTGAGGTAATAATCATGTTTTCTCCCAATCAATGAATCATGTATTTGAACTTGAACTCCTCCAATCAATGACCTATCCTTCATGGATGTTCATCTCAATAAAAATTTGAACCTTCATTGCTCTGTCAATTTTGATCATCAGATTTAACTCTTTTATTGCAAACATGGGAAATTTTGAGTGTTGTCTACCTTGTATTAGACCATATGTCATTGATACATGCTATCAAATAATCATCATTCCGTGTTCGAGATTCCATATTTATCAACCTTTAACTTTCATCATCACCAGAATTATTGAATAAAAATCATTGAATTGATATAGCTTGAATATAAGGATTTAATTTATCAAACTTTCCACCCCACTCTTCCATAGTTTCTAAATTTGCACTAGCATAAGGATATCAATTAGCAAACAACATCTATCTTCCCACATTTCTCACATTTTCATGTATATTAATAGCATAGCTGATTAATAATTTTATATTAAGATGCAGAGGGGTGTGATATTATACTGACCCATACCCTGATCAATAAGGAGATCAATCAATCAGCAATGTGAGATCCAACTTCCCACTTCAATCCTTCATCCAAGGGTTCACTTTCTAGACCATTCTCATGCACCTAGAGCCTCCAACTTGTCCAATCTTCAAGAAAAGATTCCACCCTTGTTCTAGAACCTTAGAAAATCATAACATGGCCTATGCACCACATTCATCCAACCCTCCAAGTCTAGTCAAGAGATTTTCTTCACAACTCCAACTAAGAGCCCTATTCCTTGTAAGCCTTTTCCAACCACTAATCTGCCCTTAACACACAACTTTCCAAAAACACTAAGGAAACTATTGACAATTTCATATACCCTTTACAATGCTACAAGACATATCCCAAACCCTAGGTATGTTACTTTGGACCAACACCTAGATTCAATACCCTTGCAACAACCAAATAGGCCTAATTTGCACCCATTTACAAAGCAAGTCATACAAAGAATTGCTCCCTTGACTCCTAACCATGAAACAATCTTAGAACATGGCTAAAAATAATGGATTATCAACTTTTAAAGGTGTCAACACTTGCCTATGCTTACAGGTATCAAACCCTCACTTCTAGGGTCTCTAGGCTAGGGCTTTCTCGAATGGACTCTTCCAAATTTCTTCAGATCCTTCCAAAAAACCTAAAACCCCACATGGACCTCAATATCCAATATCCATCACAAAATACCCCCTTCATTAGTAAGAGTATTTGATCACATTAATCGCTAGTGCTAAATAGTGCGCCCTCAATCAACAACTTGCCACCATTTTGTAGTCTCTCCTCCAATATCTTGCACATACCTGCATTTAAACAGAATACAAGGATATAGTACATGTTTTTAGACTCTTCCCACCAAGCACATTAACCACAGAGGATGGGAGATTCATTAATCTATTAAAACTTCAAAATAACAATTGTTGATTGCAAAACACAGTCTTGGAACAGTTAGTACAAAAGTTGATTGTTTGCCTCCAAAACTCAATAAAAAACTAATATCATTCCATGGAAGTAATAAAAAATCAATATACAATCAATTTACTCCATCTTCCAATCAAAAACACATTATTTCAAGTATTTACATGCACATAATCAAATACTGTACTCACAGGCCAGAATAAGACTGTTTGCAAGAAATGTTATTTGTTCATTGATTTTGACCATTTACAAAGGTTCCTTCACACCAAACCTCTACACACATCACAAAATCACGTGGATATCCCTAAAATAGGTCCTCAAACTTGACAAACACTCCTATAACTGAATTTAAACTGCCTACAACAGTCAAAACAGACTGTTTCCACTAATTGCAAATTATAAAAGTTGTCAAGTTGACAACTACCTTTGTCAACTCGACCAATACATGTTATACCTTTTCTTAGACACCTATCTAAGACTTAAAAACTCTAAACTAAACCAAAATACTCCTCCTAAGGTCATTTATACCTCATAGTGACCCTTAAGGCTTATTTTGCCAATAAGGCACTATTACATGATTTTAGCACATTTAGTGCATTTACATCTTTTTAATGGCTCTACTCGCCATATTACATTCAATGTTGACCTTAAAGGTCTTTACCAACCTCATATATCCTTGGATCATCAAGTGACCCCAAGGAGTGCTCTCTAGCCTCCATACCAACAATGGCTTACATTTACTTTGTTCATGATCATATCACACAATCATCAACAAAGCATTACAAACATGATTAAATGACCAAACATGGTCCATTACATTGCCAAATGACCCTTAATGGTCATGCCCTTATCTTCCTAGATTCCAACAATGACCCTAGTGCACCTTTGTGCCCTTGTGCTTGACCTTGGTGCTCCTACACCATACTCCTCAGCTTTAAAACTTTTCCAGGTCTTCTTGGAAACCTGCAACCAAAACAATGTCAGCAAACAAAACAATTTTATTTTCACCAAATTTAACTCTTTTATTGCAAACATAGGAAATTTTAGGGTGTTGTCTACCTTGTATCAGACCATATGTCATTGATATAGGCTTTCAAATAATCATCATTCCTTGTTCGAGATTCCATATTTATCAACCTTTAACTTTCATCATCACCAAAATTATTGAATAAAAATCATTGACTTTATATATCTTGAATATAAGGATTTAATTTATCAAACTTTCCACCCCTCTTCCATGGTTTCTAACTTTGCATTAGCATAAGGATATGAGTTAGCAAACAACATCTAACTGCCCAAATTTCTCGCATTTTCATGTATAAATTAATATCATAGCTAATTAATAATTTTATAGTTGCATCAGATATAATCTATTTTGTACATATCCTACAATCATTCATTCCCTGATGTGACTTCTGTTAGAGGCATTTAAACAAATAGTTCAACTGCAATCTCTATGAGTAACAGTTCTTTGATGATTTATGTCAAATAAATCATACTGCTATCATGGTTTGCATGCATATCTTTGTGGACATTTCCAACAACACTATCTAAAAACATATCTCCTTATAGTTATATTATGAATGTTGTCCAAAGATTGTTTTCAAGTTACTCAATCTGACTTAATATATGTTGATCTCCCAATCAAATTTTATTGTAACTTCCTGAAACATTTTCAACAAAAAATTGTTATGTACTTATACTATAATCATTGTCTATGCTTCCAAAGTATTCATGCATGTAGACTATTTCCATTCGCTTTAAATCTTGTAATCATTGTATTCCTTGTGGTAATATTTATCGGTAGTAATTTATTGAACAATACTAGTGTGTTGTCTATGATTTCACATTATGTTTCCAAATTGCCACTAATAAAAAAATTAAAATAAAATCTAATTCATCACTATTTCGACGAAAAGAACAACTTTTCCACACCGGTATTGTACTAGCAACCAAACAAACGTCGACTTCTCATCTCTATTTCGACGCAAATAATAACTTTTTTCGACGAAAGAGCTATACAGGTGACGATATGATCTTCCTTTTATCATCTATATTTAGACGACCCTTTGGTCCCATGTTCTAAAGTGTTGGTCATTTGATCTACGATCATTGTGGACCACGCACCTGCCTTTTTTGACATATTATTGGTCGAATATACGACGAAAATTTAGGGTGTCAAAAATGAGAAAAAAAGTTTTCCATCCATATTGGTCGTCTGTTCAACGATATGGTGTCAAAAACAAACGAATGCTAGTCAAAATTTGAGGTGATATTTACTAGTGGGTGGGCAGTTGCAGGCATGGGACTTGGAAGTTGATGAAATTGCAAGGCAGCAAGAGCTTGACATAAAATAGGAGGAAATAAATTACTAGGCCTATCTTCATGAGCAGAAAATGGAGGTCCAATAAGGGAAATATGAGCAATAATATGCTTGTCAGGCTTCTCCTCATCAACAAGAGAAAAATTATCAGATCCTCTTTCACTCTCCAGAGTGGAAGGCACAACAAAAGAAGTTTGAGGAGGACCTTGCAAGGACTGTTGCAGCAGAGGAGACAAGGCTCAAGCTTTCTCAAATGCAAGAATTTGAAGCACAAGAGGATCCTAGGCAAAAATTTGCTAGCTTCAAACAAAGGAATCCCCATCCAATACAAGAATCTACACAAGAGCCAAAGGCCCATTCGCCCACCACATTTCCAAATCCACCATCTGAACAAGAGGCACCCAAATGAAATTTTATAGCTTCAGAAGGAGTGATCCTCCCAAGGTTTTCAATTTAAGATGCAAGGACCCTCAGCATACATCTCTAACACCTCTGCAACATGTTGTTTGTGAGCCTTCTTATCATTATCATCCCGTCTTCATGGATCTTGAGGAGGTGGATGTACCTTCACTCATATCAGAGACAGTTTTGGAGCAGTTGCCAATGGAGGAGGAACTAGTGCTACAGCAAGAGGTGAGGGGGGAAAAAATCCAAAGCTGCCTCATGTAGAGAAAGTATAGTATGTTGCTTATGAGTCATCACATACTCAAGAGGAAGAAACATTGTTGCAACAAATGGAGACCCAAGGGAGGCAGCATGATGCAGAGATTACAAGGTTGTTGGACGCCTAACAAAGAAAACATGAAGAGAGCCTTGCAAGAGAGTTGGTTGCACAAAAGAAAAAATGTTAGGAAGAAATTTTGGAGTAATCATTGATAAAGAAAGAGTTGATGAAGATGGTGTGTGCTACCATAGAATCATTAAAATAAAAACAAATATCTCTTTCTTCCACATTACAAGAGCCTACACAAGTGCGGGAACCAAAAGAGCAAGAGGAAAACACACTACCAATTGTACCATCAAAGCCACATTCAAACCAGAAGGATACCAAAATTGTAGAGCACTACAACAGCGAGGTCAAGGCTGATTTCTTAGACCCAGTTACATCAAGAGGATTCCCCATAAGGCATCTAGCTCTGAAACAAATTTTCAAGTTGTCCCTGGTCATGCTTGTTTCAGAGCATGAGGGTGAAGATGACAAGGAGCAAGTTTTTCTTACTCAAACAAAGGTCTCAGTGCTGGAGAGCTTCATTGTTATCAGCATTGGGAGGGTATTCCAACAAGTTGTGATATGATTTTTATTCTTAATCTCCTACCTAACTTCCCAAGTGTATGAAAGGAATAATCAACTTGTCAGGAAGGGCAGCTACTTCAACAAGCCAATTAATGGCTTTCTTTAAATTTTGATGTAAAATCTTGTACATAGTAGGTTAAATTTTCTTTGCTTTCAAAGAAGTGCACAACTACAAGTTATTTCCCTCTTGGAGATAGAAAATTTTGATGTTTTCCAAGCTTGCAGAGTTGTAGATTTCATGTTGTGACAAAGATGAAATTTCACTATGTTTTAAACATTGGTGACTCAATGCCTAATGGGTTGTTGAAGGCCATTGATCTTAACACTTAGTAGGAAAGTACCCCTTTGAGTCGCCACAAATGTTGACCTTTGAAACCCACCATCAGATCCTCAAATCATTTTTTCATGACAAGGTTCTAGTTGAGCAGATAGTAAGGCTAAATCAGTGTAAATGCTTCAGATCAGGCATTTCGGTGTAGCATCCCTCATTTTTTCTGAAATATACATACAGTGCTTCAACTGGGACTAAAGACGGGATTTCCGCATGACTTGTCCCCTATGTCCCCAAAATTTTAAAACAATCGTTCACTAGGCTAAGGATGTAGATTTCAGGGTAGCGGATCTTGTGTTTTGTCAATCAGGTTTATCAGCAGGAGTCGTGTCGATAGGGAACCTCATCGGGGATCGGAGATGAAATTTCAATGCGCTCTAATATCATATGTTACCCTGATAAGGTTTCATCGGGGTAAGTCTTTCCGACATCAGGGGTCATCGGCGATCGGAGGCTAGTAGATTTGGCATTCTGATGATCCATGTTACCCGATGAATGTCATCGGGGTAACTCTTGCCAATGTACAGTTCACAGTAGTCAGGAGAATTTTGTATTGTCTCGCCGATAGCGATGAGAAGAGAACCAGGCACAAGAAGGTCTTTCCGACAGGGGGTTCATCGGGTCATCGGAGGTGACAAAATGATGTGACCCAATGACATTGGTTACCCCGATGAAAGGTATCGAGGTAAGTCTTGATGTCGATTTCCATCGGAACATCAGACATGAAGAATCAATGTAGTCTGATAACGTAGGTTTTGCCAATGGATTTCATCTGCAAGTCTCTCTGATAAGATTCACACAGGGCAATTTGATGTTTCCATCGAAAGGTGTCTTGTCGGTATGCTATTCACGGCGAACAAAGTACAAGATGTCATCGGGGGAGCTTGTCCTTTGTTTTGCCGATGACATTTTTAAAATTCAAAAGTAGGAAGAGTCATCGATGGAGCTTCACAGCAGTTTCCCTGGTGCTCGACGATTTTCAGCCATAGTTCAATACACTCAATAGAGGTGTTGGTCATCGGGGAAGCTTTGCCCGATAGTCAGAATGGTCAAATGACACCAAGAACACAAAGATTTCATCAAGTGCCTTTTGTAGATTGAAATGATAGAGCATTAATATTCAACTGCACGCATCGATCTGTCTTCAACTGGTCAACTCTTTCAAGCGGCAACATTACTACCTTTTGATATCGATCTGATTCTTCCAGCTACTCCATAGTCATTTATGGTTGTCATGGATCTTGGGATCATTTTTACACAACAATAGAGTACAACATGAAGACTTCTAGGATCCATAGTTATTGCTAAGTTGTTTCTAGTTGCAGAAAACACTTTTTGGTTGCAGGGGCATTAACTCTTGGCGTCTTCCTATCACTTATGGGTTCCACTTGCTTGCAGAGATCAAATTTCATTTAATCTGATTTGTTTCCTTCTATAACTAAACCCTAGTTAGGGTTTGAATGTCAGTGATCTTCTGAGTTATGCCTAATCTATAAAGGCAATCTTGTACATTTTGTAAAGGGTTCTTCTTTGGTTCATTTGCAGTGGCTATGATCTCAAATCGTAATTTCCTTTTGCCTTGTGTTAATGAAAATATTTGTTTTGCCTCTTCTTACATTCAACTACTTAGTGCATTTCCTTTCCTTGTGTTGAATGAGTTCATTTCCTATTCTCAGCTTACATGTATTAGATCTTCTTAGTAGTTGTCTTGCAAATGTCTTTCCTGCATATGTTAAGTTGTAATCTTCATGTTTGTTCGTTGATAGTATTAGACTTAAGAATAGTGTATGTTGAGGATTTTATTAATATTAAGTGCAATCATAGGAAGAGAGAGTAACCATAGTTTCAATCTAGTGCATCACCCTTTTTCGCTTTCAGCATATCCTTCTCCCTTTTCCTCAAAAGAAATAGTTTACGTGCATCCTGATTGTAAAGGAAGCCAGCCTTCTTTGAAGATTCAACCTCACTTGTCAAGTCCCACGCTTGGAGGTTGTTTCCATGTTTCACAAGGTTTCCTAGGTCGCTAACCACCATCTAGGAAAGGGTGCAAACTTTTGTGACAATAGTACTTTGTGCACCTGGTTTAGCAGGTTGTGCACTATGAATCTATGCACCTATCCTACTACCAAAACCCTAGCTATATTACCCTCATCCAATCTCTCCTCAATACCAAGGGCAAGTGTCTTAGGCTGATGCATATGAACATATCCATCAATACGACTATTAAGGCCCCAAACAAAATGTTGCACCAACATAGGCTCATCATGACTATAACTAGAGTACTGCCCCAGCTCAAAGAACCTATGCTCATACTAATCCACTATCATATTCCTTTGTTAGAGATCTTGGAACTCATCATCACGTGCATCTCGATACTAGTCAGAAAGAAAAAATTTCATGGAAATGCTCCTCAAATATCTCCCACGAGACAGTCGCGATATCCAATTGGAACTTATGCTCCTCTATACGCCACCAAGTAGACGCAAAGCTCCTAAGATGCATAATGGCACACCAAGCTCTAGTGTTTCTCGCATAAGGGTGCATAGCGAAGAAACATTCAAGATCCAAAAGACAAGTCTCGGCCTCGGTACCACTGCAAGAACCAACGAACGTAGGTGGGAGGGACCTCAAAAGATCTTTAATGTGTCTTGCACAAATAGTATCTTTATCCTCCACTACTTTGTCTCTCCTATGCTCTACTCTCAAGCCAGGTGAGGCAAAAGAACGTTCACACTCTCTCCTCTCATTCCACTCTACCCAATCTGATAATTGAGACTCCCCATAGTGCGATTCCTCTTGAGGACGTCCCAACCAAGTAATAAGTTCCTATAGCAACTCAACCAATTGAGGATTATCATCATTATCACTATGACCCTCTCTACGATCCTCCTAGTGATCATCATGTTTCTCTTCCTTCTGATGCTCTTCCTCATGATGTTCCTCCTCATGATGGTCCTCTTCATGGTCATCTGACAGGTGTTCTATTGACCACCTCTACCCTTAGGAGGCATCCTTTAGAGAAAAAAAAGATATAGATCAAAATCACATATAACATGTCTAACAAGTAATACTAAGGCAATAAGAAAGGAACAATAACCATCGTAGAAAACAAAAACCACACATCATTTACGCCAAACACAAAGGGAGCATATACACATATATCCCAACGTGTGAAGATGGGCTCTGATACAAGATGTAATGCCCCACCAACAAACTCTCGGAACACAGGGTTAAAATATGCACTGAGAAAAACAAAATTGGAAGTAAAGATATACATCAAGTACATAAGTGCAATAAAACCATGAAGCATAAACAAAGATGCAACCATAAGAAGTAAATCATGATCACCGTGCGATCGTGCACAAGCGGAAGACTCAAACGTACTTCCAAGGTTTCCAAGACAACCCCAATCAATAAGCAAGAACAAACAAACATGTTCAAGACACCACATGAGATTATGGACTATGTCCACGAACCTCATGGGATAAGACTGGACCATGTCCACGAACCTCACAGGATAAGACTGGACCATCGTCAATGGTCGGCAATCGAGGAGACAAGTTCATCCTCAATGCTTACCAATACAAGGCTCATTTTAAGCCCAAATTGAAAAGTGATCATAATTATACCATACTAAATCGGGAAATAGAATGTAAATACTTCAAGACCATCCCTGAAACATAAGGAATCTATTGACGGGACTTTGTGACTGGTCCGATCAACAGATGATAAGTTGTCACCAGGTACCAGGATACTGGCCAACTTTGCCTATAAAGGTTGTCTAGGGAATAGATTCTCCGGGCCTTCAAGCACCTGAGTGTCGGGTCTCGACGGTGCGGGGAGCTAAGTTGGGCAAGTGATTGTTCTATTCTGGGGGATAGATGGTTTTTGACTCGTTTGTGGGGACGCCTCAAGCTGATCATGAATTTGCTTCAAAATTGGGAGCGGACCCTGGGAGTAACTTGGGGCGGGGTGTCTTTCTTTTCCTTCCCCTTGTCTTTACTTGGTCCCACGGCTCCGAAGGTCGAAGTAGACCCCCGCAAGATTGGACCCTTACGGGTGCTCCTCTTGCATACTTGCTCGAAATATTTATGACTATTTTCTATGATGTTGTGACTCACATCCTCAATTGTTAAATTCCCTGGGGTGTCCCAATCCACCGAATGGAGATCCAACTTGTCGATCCCCTGATCTTTGTATGTTGGGTCCTCCAGAGGCCCATTGTCTGAAAAATCTTTCAGAAAGTACCGAAGGTCGAGGGTCTTCATCAAACCTTTGGACATCCACGAATACTGACGGGCTCGGAGATCAAAACCATCCTAACAATCCACCAAGAAATCTTCAATGTGAACTTTATGCGGTGTGGATGCTCAGGGTAGCGCCACGCTTATCTTATCACCTGGATCACAATTATTCCTGGTAAGGAGGAATTCTATCAGTCCCAAGCTCTTCAATTCATTATCGGCTTCTTTAGCCGCTGCGAGACTGCAAGAATAGTTCCCGCAAATGATTGGAAATGGAATGGATGTAACCTTCTTCAAGGCAAAGAATGCGTGGAGTTCCAGGATTCGCCTGCAAAACTCCAAAAGAATAATCTTGTTTCCGCAATGTCTGGGGAGTAGGTAGGGCTTCCTGGAGAACCCGGTTACCCGAATATAAGAATGTTGCTGGAATTGAATGAAATAATTACCATATGTGCTCACCAAGGTCATCGCCTCCTGCGACAACCAGTACCCAGAATCCCGAGTAAGTGTCAAAATGTCATGGTAAATGAACATGTCATTTACCCTACAAAAATGGGGGAAAGAGGCTTCCCACTGGATCCAGGGATAATGTTCCCATGGGACAAGCTGGCCGGGCCTGTTCCTGAGAACGCCCACTATCTGCAAACCCCGAAGAGCGGGTCTCTGTTGGGCCAGTGCCCATAATACATATGAGGTCATATAGAACTTTGAATTCCAGAGGACATTCTTTAGCTGGAAGTCTACATGATTGGCGATGATGGTCACCCAGTCGAAGGTCTGACTGTAGGTGGTGATATAGTAAAAGAAATAATACATCCATGTCGAAAAGTCCCTGGCATGGGGCTCTCCAAAGAGCCTGCACAAAAAGATGATTCCCGCCTGTATGCATTCCTTAAAGTCTCCGCGGGGAATCTCCAGCTTCATCTTCTTATAGTCCCTTCTCGGGGACTTTAGCCAGTGAGTATTGAGATGTTGTCGAGCGAGAGTGGGAATTTCTTCAAACTCCTTCAGTGACACAGCCCAGGAGATAACAATGGCTCCTTTGAACTAGGGGATTCCCAGCCCAAAAGCAAAAGTGGCAGCATCCAGAGTAACAATGGTCGTCGGGTAGTGTAGTGATAGAGAATCGGCAAGCAAAACAACCTAGGTGGGAAGGTTGTAGTGCTTCGCCAATTGAAGGATCAGTGTTGGTGCTTGCATCGAGCAAGGGAAACATGCAACTTTGATGATGTTGAAGACGGCCACGTTTTTCGCCATATCATCTCTGGCAACCCTCTGTTGGTACATCGTTTAGACAAGGCCCTGCAATTCAGCCCATAGTCTGGGCTTTGTATCAGTGATATCCTGTAGCTTGGATTCCACTTTGGACCCCACAAGAACACCCTCCCTCGGGTATTTCAAGGTTAATGGGAGCTTGGCCAGCATCTTCTCTTCCTTTGTCTTTGTGGTCGCCCGAGTGGAGGTAGTTGGAAGCTCCAAACTTCCAGGAGTTGTTACTTTAGACATTTTGTTGGATAACCTGCAAGACCGGAGAACCGTCAATACATATGATATGATAAAAATAGAAAACAATTTCATGGACTCTAGGGAGTTCACCGCCATCTCGCACCTGTTCAAAGAATGTTAGTAGGCATCAAAATCCGAGAATATAACAGTTAACAACGACTGGATTTTGATCGACACTCGGAGGTCCTGGGGTATTGGTTTATGCGACAAAATGGGATGAAGGCCTAGGAACTTCTCAGCACCCGGAGTCCAGAGAAACTAGTTTTTATCGAAGTGACCAGGCAGTGATTCGTACTTGGTTGACATGGGTTGTCACGTGGTCATGCGATAAACAGTGTAATGGCCCTTAATGGTGACAGGTGGGTTAACACGAGTGAAATGAATGCCAGATGGGATGTTTTTGAATGCTCACTCTTGGGGAAATTAATCCCACCATCAATGATGAAGCGACAGAGGAAAGAGAAAACCACCATGGCTCGAACAGGCGAGGTGTCGAGTTCGAACCAGGCGGACACCATGCGAGTGAGCTCAAAACTTGGGTTATTACGTGTAGCGCGCGATGTGCTCGCCATAGGAAGGGTCGCCAAGACAATGTACAGACCAAAATATACAGGAGAAGTCAAAAAATGGCACAATTTACAAGAACTTTGACAGTCTACATAAAGACTTCAAGAATTTACAGCATTTACACTATTGTACATCATTTATAGGGAAGAACAGAACACGAGGGAGGCGGACAACCTCCCTGCGGAGCCATCCCACCAACTGGAGGCGACAACAAACACGAAACCAAAGAAAAAAAAAACAAAACCAGAAAGAGGAGAGCCGAAGGACCTACCTTAACACCAGGAAATGCGGGAGGAGGAGCACAGGAGGCACTCTGCAAACCAGGAAGCTTTCACAGACCACGAACACCCACAATCTTACAAGGAAGCCAAGAAACACACACAAACTCGTATATCAGCTCAACTGCAAGGCACTGTTAAACTCCCAAAGAAATTCATACTTAATTCGCAATTTTTCTCTTAATCGCTCTGGGTAATCTTGTTCGCGGTAAATGTGAAAGTGACAAGTAAAACTTTATTTGTACCGCTAGGGTAAAAACATGTTGCTTTCTTCTGCAAATCCTAAGAAAGGAAAACCCTCCAGACTCCAGGCCCGGGGATTCCATACAACCGCACCCTCTAGTAAAAGAGGAGATGGTGACAGAGAATCCCAGAATCCGACCGACACAGAAGACCAAAATCACTCTGGGACCGTGTCCCGGAGGAAGGAAAACCAAAAAGAAAAGAAAATGACCCTTGCGGAAGCAAAGGCCAGAGGGAAACAAAAGGAAAAGAAACAAGGCAAAAGAGAAAAAGGGGGACCCAACATTTTGCCCACAAAATGTGAGGACGGGTAATGCAGGGCATAACAAATGGCGACTCGCTGGGACAAATGCCTTAGTGCATTTGAGAACTTCAGAATCTCTGGTTAGTAAAACCGAAACTTATCTTTACCTGGAGTATTCTGCTTGCAAGGCGCGAGGTATCTAAGAAAATCTGACTCATCATTGATTCAACCCTTCGATCATTCGTCAGTTGTGTAGTGTGTGCTTTAAAAGAAAATCAAGCCGATGATATCCGGGAGAAGCAGAGAGGAGGCACTGAGTACATCAAACCAAAGTTATTACATCTTGCACAATCCCTCGGACCCCGGAATTCTCTGTTCTTCAGTTCTTTTCTTTTCTTTTCTTTTCTTTTCTTTGAAGATGGGAAGGCGGTACTCCTTTCACCGCGAACCTTAAGCTTAGCTAATTTTTACGGCAGTACTTCTTTCACCTTGCCATCTGTTTTAAATTGTTGAATAGGAGAGAACATTCTAGACTCGGGATATTTTTATGATTTTCAGACTTGGTCAACAATTAGTGCAATTGATCTACCCTCAAGGACCATGCGTTTACTTGCTTCTTAGATTTTATGTTCACTGATGTCAAGACTTTCAAGATATGAATTTGATGAAGATTACCCATAACCTTTTACCATACTCACAAAATAAATCTGAAGTGCGGACAAATTTTACCATGCGAACAATAGATTCTGGAATAATCAAAATACATAAGGTACCATTCCAGGGACTAGATGTCATGCGAAGCATACCTATCTACAGGAAGAGGGCAACACGCCGGGAACTCGGAAAACAAACGCAAAACAAAAGAAAAAAAAAAGACAAAAGCAAAAAGGAAAGGAGGCGGTCCCGAAGGACTGCCAACACTATTTAAAAGGACAAGGCACTCCCAAGGAGTACCGGGAAAAGCTATTTTCAAGTAGGAACAACTTTACATATAATACAACTTCGGGCAAACTTACCACCCATCTCATTCAAAGTAGTGTTTGAAAAATTGTCCATTGACAGGCAATGGGACGGCTTCTCCGGTCATGGTATTGAGGTGATAAGTATTTGCCCCATAGATCTTAGAAATAATATAAGGCCCGAGCCAGAGCCTTTGAAATTGGTGTGCTTTCTTTTCTTCTCCCGGACCTTGTCCCACAGAAGGACCAGGTCTGAAATCTGAAAGGCCTTATATTGGGCTCTCCGGTCAAACCATCATTTAACCACTGCTTGATGACGCACAAAATGTTCTAGTGACGCGTCTCTTTGTTCCTCCATTCTCACCAGGTTCAAGAGCCGAACCTCCACAATGTTGTACCGGTTGTTAAATTCCTGCATAAACTGTAAGACCAAGATTTGTAAGTTGATAGGGAACACAGGATTCTCGTCGTAAACCAGATGAAATGGGGAAGTCTCCAGGGCTGCTTTTATTCTGATACGATCCGCCCAAAGGGCGAATCTAAGCTTTTGGTGCCAGTCCTGGAGGTTTTGTTCTAACAGATGTTTGATCATCTCTAGCGGATTTATATTAGTGGATTCAGCCACACCATTACCCTAGGGGTAGTAGTTGTTGGAGAACTTCAAGGTGATCTTCCTCTCATAGGCCCATTCAAGTAATTGCGCTGAAGAAAATGTCAGACCGTTGTCACACACTATAGCGAAAGGCATTCTGAAATGGGTGACTATGTTTTCTTCCAGGAATTTGATAACTACATCTGTCGTGTTGTTTTTGCATGGAATCACTTCAGACCACCGCGTATAGTAATCGATAGCAATTAGAATATATTGGTGGTTGGCAGATGAGTTGGGGTTGATTTCCCCAATAAAATCAAATGCCCGTTGGGAGAAGAGTCGAACTTCAAAGACCGGCTGCAAAGGCATGGTCGGGTTCCGCTCATGATGGGTTGATGTTTGGCAAGTGTGGCACTTCCTCACGTGAGTGTAGACATCTTTAAAGATGAAGGGCCAATAGTATACGGCTCAGAGAATCTGGTGGGCAGTAGCATCAGCTGAGTCATGCCCAGTTCTGAACTGCCCGTGGAATTCTTCAATCATTTTAGCAGTTTCGCCCCGATCTATGCACCGGAGGTAAACTCCCTCATAGTTCCTACGGAAAAGCATTTCATTTTTTATCATGAAGTGTGCTCTTTTCAGTTGCAGGGCACGACATTTGTTTGGGGGAAGCCCCTCCAGGCATCTGTTATTGAGCAATAGGTATACTAGGTCAATATACCATGGGTCTTGAGTGACGGACTCCACTATGTAAGTTTGGCATTCCATGTTTGGAGTTCCTTCCACCATTGCTCTACATAGTCCATGGCCTCAGACTATCTTCATGGGTTGCATTTCTAGATCACACTCTTGGAGGATGGCCATCCATTTCCCTCGGCGTTCGCCTAGTTCACTCTGCAGCAGTAAATATTTCACAGCCTAGTCCGGAATGATAGCATGAACTTTGCTCCGGAGAATGTAGTGTCGAAATTTCTTCACGGCCCGAACTAGAGCAAAAGCCTATTTTTCCAAAGGCGAATATCAGACTTCGGCGTTCTTGAAGGGGGAGCACATGAAAGCAATGGGTCATTCTTCCCCTTCAACTTTCTGGGTTAGGACTGTCGCTGCAGAGTGCGGGGAAGCGAAGGAGTATATGTGGAATGGGAGGGAATAGTCTAGACTTGCCTCAATCTTCGTGTCCTTTTTCATGATGTCATTGAGTGGTTTTACTATTTCAGCGAATCCAGTGATGAACCGCCAGACAAAGTTGATCTTTCGGAAGAAAGATCTCATCTCCTTCTTACTGTCGGGCATTTGTAAGTTCAGCAGTGCTTCAACTCTCTCAAGGTCAATGGATATCCCCTTCTCAGAGACTATATGCCCGAGCAGCTTCCCTTCAGTGACCCTGAATATGCATTTCTTAGGGTTGAGGAAAATACCAAATCGGCAACATCTCTCGCAAATTTGGGTGAGGTGGGCGGAGTGATCACACCTGTCCCGGGAAAAGACTGTCAAATCATCCATGTAGATGATTATGCATTTGTTTACTAGGCCCTCGAACGCAATGTTCATAGCCTTTTGAAATATTGCCCCTGCGTTGATGAAGCCAAAGGGCATTCTCCCATATGCAAACTTTCCCCACTTGGTGGTGAACATCGTTTTGTCTCTATCTTCATATTTAGCCATAACCTGGTTATACCCGGAGTACCCATCTAGGAAGTACACCATTTGAGATCCGTTAACAATTTGTAATACCTCATCCAGCGAGGGGAGAGGGTGATTATCCTTCTTGGATGTCTTGTTCAAATTGCAAAAATCCACACAAAGGTGGATTTCACCATTCTTCTTTTGCACAGGGACGAGGTTGGAAACCCAGGTTGTATGTCGGAGAGGAAAGATAATCTGGGCTGATAGCAGTTTATGAACCTCCTGATGAATTAGAGGCTCGATCAATGGATTTACTGGCCTCCGCTTTTTTCGGAAGGGATTAGCATCTGGTTTCAGTGGGATAGTATGAGTCATGATGGATGTGTCATAGGTCTTTAGATCCTCATACCCCCATGCAATCACATCAATGTATTCTCGGAGAACCGCAAGAATCTTCTCCTTCCCCTCTAGGGAGTAGGAGGTGCCAATATGCACAATTTTTTTTTCATCGACATGGCCGATGTTAATCTTTTCAAATTTTCCTCCCTCCGAGGAGGATGATACCTTATCTCGGCCCCAGGGATCCGAATCAAAGATGCGTTCAAGAGCTACCATCCCCTTTGGGATGGTGTTGGTGGGTAAGTCGATGATCCTTTCGTCTTCTTCACCCTGCCCGATATCATCGTGATCTCTTTCTTCCACTATCTGATCCTCGAAGACACCAACATTAGCCATGAAGGCCAGGATATGTTGATCTTCTCCAGTGAGTGATATTATCTGGGATGGATGGGGTGGGGACCATCTCAACAGAAAATTTCTGGAGTCGGCAGTCATCCATTGCCTCAAGGGTGTTGGCGGACACAGTAAGGGCATCTGGAACATAGTTACATTTCTATGGAATAATCTCAATGCCAAAAGCATCAAAGTCTTCAATTAGACTCCATGCCTGGTTGCGATATGCGGTCAGCCTTTTGTTGTGACAAGTGTATTGGCTCCGGACCTGTTTTACGATCAACTCTGAATCACCCATCGCCCGGAGGCGGGTGATTCCTTTTCTCCGTGCGAACAGGAGTCTGAGGACCAAGGCCTTGTACTCTGTGACATTATTTGTGTAGTTAAACTACAGCCTATAAGACGCGAGGAAGGACTTCTCCCGCGTGTTGATTAGTTCCACTCCGGCCCCACAGCCTTGTTTAGACTGAGATTCGTCAAACTTCAGGGTCCACAAGTCATTGTTTATTTCCTGGGGCTGGGAAGGCAAAGTGGTGTTTGGATTGATTTTTGGATGGTTGGGAGGTGATTCCTCCTGCTCTGATAGTTTATGGGTGAGGTTTTCCTCTGGAGAAATCCTTGGTTTGGATTCCTAGACAAGCGGCACCTCTAATGTACCGTCGGGATGATTACTAGATCCAGGCAAACCCGCTTTGTATTCTTTCTCCCGAAGGGCATTGATATGGCGGGTAGCAGCGGCGATGGAAAGCTCACACTCTAGCTCAGAGTGTTTTTGGTAATGTACCCGGCACCAAGTGTCAAACAAGAGTGTTGTGAGAGTTTTCGTGTTACCTTGTGAGTTCACCTCACCCCTCAGTTTTTCGTCCATCCCAAATTCTCTAAACAACTATGAGATCCTCCCCGGGGGTGAAATCAAATGTTAGAATCTCTAGAGGTCGCTACACCCCAGGGGAAGATTCAGAGAATAGGACTTCATTTACCCTCCCGACTTCGGTGAGGGCCTGCTTCATCCTAGGTTCACTCTCTACCCAGATTTGGTTCGATTGTCCCTTCCAAGGGAGCCACAAGTGGGAGAATTCCGTGGAGAAATACCCGTTAAGGGCCTTAGACCAATTTCGAATTAACAACATCTCATAAGTTTCGGGATGTCCACCACTTGGATGTCTATTGTGCTTGATATTCGAGGGTCTTGGATGAGCTGAATCGGGACATTTTTCAGCTCACCCACCATTGTCACAGCAGTTTTGTCCAATTGGACTACTACGCCTTTGGATGGAGTGGGAGTGAGTCTGATCTTCTGACATATAGATAAGGGCATGGCATTGCCCAAAGCACCGGAATCTACCAGGCAGTTGTATAGGTTCTTCCCTTGTATGTTCAAGCCTAGTAGGAAGGGAGAATCCTTTGTGTTTCCCCAAAAGACAGCCGAGTTGGCATCATCAAATGTGACAGTCTTTGGTGGACGACTGACGGCTTCCAGGTTTCCCAAGAGCTTTAGAAGGGACTTCCTCTGCTCGGGACAATTTAACAAAACCTCCATCAAGGTCATAGAGGTGGTGGTTCTCTCTAACACCTTAGTGATGTCAAACCTTCCCCCGAGTAAAGTTGGCTTCCCTCGGCCGGATCTCTGGCTTGGTTAGAGATAGGTCCTTTCGGTGGGAAGGAGAGATCAATTGTGTTATCCTGGGGAGAGGTATTCTTGGGAGGCGTTGGTGTGTAAACTGGCCCTTTTCCAACCTGACTCTGAGTGTTTTAGGGAGTCTGCGGGCTGGTGAAGGCATTGGCCTCAAAGGTCGGGATAGATTCATCAAAGAACCCCTGCAATTTGGGCTCTTCTTCGTCCTCTTCGTCTGTCCCGAAGAAGACAGTCTCACACGTGAAGGCACTATGAGTAGGATCGCTAGGTTGTTGTCTGCCCGACTAGGAGATCATGATGATCTTCTCTAGTGTGGCACAGTTCACCTCAGAATGAGTGTCGGTGTCATGCAATCTACACCAATTGGTCAGGGGTGGAATTCTGCAAGTTGCGTAGAATGACTAGATCTAGCACCGCCCTGAGTGGTGTTTTGGTTCGGAGGAGGACCTCTGATGTTTGCATTGTTGTTCCATTTTTGTTGATTGAGTCGAGGCCCGTTGTTGTAGTTTCTACCTCCGAAGTTGGTATTTCGTTGTCTAGAGAAAACATTCCCTCTCTGGGAATTACAGTTGTGAGGCGCAGAAGGCCCTACCTTTAGCTATCTCATGTTCGTCGTTAGAGAGGACACAAGTCACTGGAGGGATTCAAGCTCGGCGAACAGTTGGGTAGTTGTCACAATGTGACGGCTGTTGTGGTTGGTTCCTAGGGAAAGCGGCAACAACTCTCGGAGTCGAGGACTGCAATCCTCCAACTGTGGGCAACTAAAGAAAGGTACTCTGGAGGGTTGTGTCAAGGGTTGTTACATTTGATGCGGCTGGTTCCAGGGATCGAATTCTAGACCCGGTATATTCTGGGCTTGCGATGGATAAACGTACCAGGCCTGCTGGTCTATCGGTGGTGGTGGGCCCATGGCCATCGTTGGGGCACCCATTGTTGGATTGGGGTTGTATCCTTCAGTGTAAGAAGTTCTGTTGGGTATCATGTTGAATGGTAAGTTCTGTCCAATCCCGTCGGGAGCTTTGCTCAAACCACTGGAAAACTCCAGGGCCAGGTTGTAGACCTTTTTCAGGGTATCCCGGCCATTTGCGGCAGTGGTTCTCCAAAGGAGAGTGGCAACAATGGGGTCTAGAGCATTCAGGTATGTCTAGATGGTGATGTCAGTGAATGGGATGAACAGGCTCGTGCACTGCTTCAAGGCACGTTGGAACCGATGGTTGAATGTGGCGAGGGGTTCGTTCGGTTCCTTCCTGATCGAGATAAACTGGTTGTGAGACCACATCGGATCCACATGAACCTGGAAGGCTGCCAGGAAGGCGTCTTCCATGTCTTGCCAACTGTTGATGGAGTTGGTCGGCAAGTTGAGGTACCAATTTAACTCATTCTATCCTAAGGACAGAGGGAACATCCGGGTCACAACATCATGATGTTGTACCCAGTGTTGGTTCATGGCATCCTTATAAGCCTGGAGGTATTCTTCTGCGGTTCTTGGGCCTAGATGCTCATATCTGGGGCAGATCTTCTCCAGATGCGGAGGGTCAGGCCGGGGAACTGCCCCATTTGGGGACCCGGTGTTACCAAAGTAGTTTGCCATCAGGGTTGCTAGATTTTGGCTAGGTTGAGCGTCAGTCCTCGGGGTTATCTGAGGAGCTTGGGTATTCTGAGGTGTAAAAAATCCACAGATAAAGTTGGCTGGTTGTTTGGTTTGCGGGGTCCTTTTCTTCTGAGCAGGAGGCTTGAGTTCCACAAACCTTCTGGGATTCGGGGCTAATCGGAGGATTCTTTCAAAATGCAAGTGCGAAAAAGACCCTATCCCACTAAAAGCTTGGTTCCTAAAACTATGGCTTGGGGAACCCTCAGGAGGTGTAAAATCAAAATCTTCTGAAGGGGACGAGCTCATGCCCTCCTAGTGCCAGTTTCTATTGACGGGACTTTGTGACCGATCCGATCAACAGATGATAAGTTGTCACCGGGTACCGACGTACCGGCCAACTTCACCTGAAAAGGTTGTCTGGGGAATAAATTCTTCGGGCCTTCAAGCACCTGAGTGTCGAGTCTCGACGGTGCGGAGAGCTAAGTTGGGCAAGTGACTGTTTTGTTCGGGGGGATAGCTGGTTTTTGACTCATCTATCGGGACGCCTCCAGTTGATCATGAATTTGCTTCAAAATGGGGAGAGGACCCTGGGGAGTAGCTTGGGGCAGGGTGTCTTTCTTTTCCTTCCCCTTGTCTTTACTTGGTCCCGCAGCTCCAGAGGTCGAAGTATTGGACCCTTACGGGTGCTCCTCTTGCATACTTGCTCAAAATATTTATGACTATTTTCTATTATGTTGCGACTCGCATCCTCAATTGTTAAATTCTCCAGGGTGTCCCAATCCACCGGAGGGAGATCCAACTTGTCGATCCTCTTATCTCTGTATGCTAGGCCCTCCAGAGGCCCATTGTCTCAAAAATCATTCAAAAAGTACCGAAGGCCGAGGGTCTTCATCAAACCTTTCAACATCCGCAAATACTGTCGGACCCGGAGATCAAAACCATCTTGACAATCCGCCCAAAAATCTTCAATGTGAACTTTATGCGGTGTGGATGCCCGAGGTAGCATCGCGCTTATCTTATCAACCGGATCAAAATTATTCCTGGTAAGGTGGAATTTTCCCAGTCTCAGGCTCTTCAATTCATTATCGGCTTCTTTAGCCACTGCAAGACTGCAAGAAGAGTTACCGCAAATGATTGGGAACGGAATGGATGTAACCTTCTTCAAGGAAAAGAATGCGTGGAGTTCCAGGATTTTCCTACAGAACTCCAAAAGAATAATCCTATCCCCGCAATGCTTGGGGAGTAGGTAGGGCTTCCCGGAGAACCCGATTACCCAAATATAAGAATGTTGCTGGAATTGAATGAAATAATTGTCGTATGTGCTCACCAAGGTCATCGCCTCCTGCGACAACTGGTACCCAGAATCTCGACTAAGTGTCAAAATGTTATGGTACTAAATGAACGTGTCATTTACCCTGCAAAAATGGGGGAAAGAGGCTTCCCACTGGATCCAGGGATAATGTTCCCATGGGACAAGCTGGCTGGGCCCATTCCCGAGAACGCCCACTGTCTGCGAACCCTGAAGAGCGGGTCTCTGTTGGGCCAATGCCCATAATACATATGAGGTCATATAGAACTTTCAATTTAGGAGGACATTCTTTAGCTGGAAGTCTACATGATTGGCGATGATGGTCGCCCAGTCGAAGGTCTGACTGTAAGTGGTGATGCAGTAAAGGAAATAATACATCCATGTCAAAAATTCCTTGGCATGGGGCTCTCCGAAGAGCCTACACAAAAAGATGATTCCCGCCTGTATGCATTCCTTGAAGTCTCCGCAGGGAATCTCCAGGTTCATCTTCTTATAGTCCCTTCTCAGGGACTTTAGCCATTGAGTATTAAGATGTTGTCGGGCGAGTGGCAATTTCTTCAAACTCCTTTAGTGACATAGACCAGGAGATAACAGTGGCACCTTTGAACTGGGGGATTCCCAGCCCCGAAGCAAAAGTGGCGGCATCCAGAGTAACAATGGTCATCGAGTAGTGTAGTGGTAGAGAATTGACAAGCAAAACAACCTGGGTGGGAGCGTTGTAGTGCTTCGCCAATTGAAGGATCAGTTCCAGTGCTTGCACCGAGCAGGGGAAACATGCAGCTTTGATGATGTCGGAGGCGACCACATTTTTTTCCATATCATCTCCGGCAGCCCTCTGTTTGTACATCGTTTAGACAAGGCCCTGCAATTCAGCCCATAGTCTGGGCTCGGTATCAGTGATATCCTGCAGCTTGGAGTTCATTTTGGACCCCACAAGAACACCCTCCCTCGGGTATTTGGAGGTTAATGGGAGCTTGGCCAACATCTTCTCTGCCTTTGTCTTTGTGGCCACCCGAGTGGAGGTAGTTGGAAGCTCCGGACTTCCAGGAGGAGTTGTTAATTCAGACATTTTGTTGGATGACTTGCAAGACCGGAGAACCGTCAATACATATGATATGATAAAAATAGAAAACAGTTTTATGGACTCCGGGGAGTTCACTGCCATCTCGCACTTGTTCAAAGAATGTTAGTATGCATCAAAATCCCAAAATATAACAATTAACAACGATTGGATTCTAATCGACACCCGGAGGTCCTGGGGTATTGGTTTATGTGACAAAATAGGATGACGGCCCGGGGACTTCTCAGCACTCGGAGTCCGGAGAAACTAATCGTTATCGAAGTGACTAGGCAGTGAGTCGTACTTGGCTGACATGGATTGTCATGTGGTCACGCGATAAACAACGTAATGGCCCTTAATGGCGACAAGTGGGTTGACACAAGTGAAATGAATGCCAGATGGGATGTTTTTGAATGCTCACTCTTGGGGAAATTAATCATGTCATCAATGATGAAGTGACATAGGAGAGAGAAATCCACCATGGCTCGAACAGGCGAGGTGTCAAGTTTGAACCAGGCGGACACCATGCGAGTGACCTCAAAACTTGGGTTATTACTTGTGGAGCGCGACGTGGTCGCCATAGGAAGGGTCGCCAAGACAATGTACATACCAAAATATATAGAAGCCAGAAAATAGCGCAATTTACAAGAACTACGACACTCTACAGAAAGACTTCAAGAATTTACAGCATTTACACTATTGTACATCATTTACAGGGAAGAACAAAACACGAGGGAGCCGGACAACCTCCCTGTGAAGCCATCCCACCAATGGGAGGCGACAACAAACACGAAAGAAAAGCAAAACAAAACAAAGACAGCAAAAATAGGGAAAACCAAGCACAAGCAAAACAAAACAAAACCAAAAAGAGGAGAGTTGAAGGACCTACCTTAACACCAGAAAACGCGGGAGGAGGAGCACAGAAGGCGCTCTGCAAACCAGGAAGCTTTCACAAACCACGAACACCCACAATCTTGCAAGGAAGCTGAGAAACACGCACAAACTCGTATATCAGCTCAATTGCAAGGCACTATTAAACTCCCAAAGCAATTTGCAATTTCGCTCTTAATCGCTCTGGGTAATCTTGTTCGATATAAATGTGAAAGTGACAAGTAAAACTTTATTTATACCGCTAGGGTAAAAACATGTTTCTTCCTTCTGCGAAGCCCGATAAAGGCAAACCCTCCGGACTCCGGGCCCGGGGATTCCATACAACCGCACCCTCTAGTAAAAGAGGAGATGATGACAGAGAATCTTGGAGTCCGAAATCCGACCGACACAGAAGACCAAAAACACTCCGGGACAGGGTCCCGGAGGAAGGAAAACCAAATAGAAAATAAAATGACCCTTGCGGAAGCAAAGGCCAAAGGGAAACAAAAGGAAAAGAAACAAGGCAAAAGCGAAAAAGGGGGACCCAACATTTTACCCACAAAATGTAAGGACGGGTATGAAGGGCATAACAGAATCCAAATGTAAAATCCATTATTGAACAGACCCTCAGGACCTACCAACTGTCACAAATGCGTTAGAACAGGATGCAAATGCGCTAGTCTATTTTGCATATGCACTAGAATACAATGCATATGCGCTGCAAGGAAAAACATGTGTCTGAATAATAAACAAATGCACTAAAAGAAATAAAAAAATGTGCCACGCTGCCCCCAACAAAAAACAAAATGAACTAGAAACATATCGGAAAGAGGTTCTCTAAGTTCAATAATAGGTTAGGCTTGTCGACACCAATGTACGACTAAAATACAAGGCTTGCTCCACACCAGGGAGTACCAAATAGCATATTTCAGGTTCGTACATACCCAATACAATAAATGGCATCATAATTAAAGCTAATCTAATGAGCATATACACCTGAAAGCATAATACACTGAAATATAAGGCAAGGGGTAGAATGAGCACCTCATGCCCAGAACTCCACCACTGAAATAAGTCTACCAACTGTACACCAATCCAGAGCAATGGTAAAGTGCAATGCCACCCTACCATGTGGAACCCTCAGGCCACCCCACCGTGTTAATGGAGATAGTCACCCAGTCACAAACACAAGGTACACTCACACACACAAGTATGGCTAACACACACCAATCAAATGCATAACTCAAGGAATGGTGTAGAGGTTCCAATGCAACTCATATATGTAAATAATAGTAAGGCACAGGTACAAAGACCACTACTTAGAACTATCAAGGCTATAGTGCAGGGACTCAAGGTGGAGTGTTTGGCTCGTGGTAGCCTATGTAGCATTGAGTCTCAGTTAAACGTCTGCAGACAGACAAACATCGGTATGTATCTCAAGTCAATGCCCGTAGACGGACTGATATAAACTTACCTCCAGTCAACGCCCGCAACCGGACAGGTAGTCATATTAACTATTATTAATGTGTTCTTTCCCAATTTAGTTTTTTATGTTATCACTTATTAAGAACTCCTTCACATGGCTTGTACTAGTCATTTACGGGTCGGGATCTATGTAAGAAGTCACTCCACTCCACTACCCAAACACTAGGCTCATCTTGTTCGACAACGAAGGACAATGCACAAATAAAAAATAAGCACAATGCAAGAAAAGACTCTCAAGTCAAAAAAACATAAGGAACATGGTAAGCTCCATTGGTCTCAAACCAAGAGAACGGGTCACTCAGGATCCCGACATGACACACTCAATGTGCTCATGATGCAATATCAAACACCAACATTACATACTCAAAGTATGATTTCAAATTAAACATTGAGAGAAGTCCACAAGGAAGTTAACACACTCAACTGGTCATTTTTCCAGGAGTACAGATTCCAGGGAAATTCTGATAATCACAAAAAAAAAAAAAAACACAATGGTTAAAACAATGGAATATTATCAATTCCAACATTCAAATTATGCCAAAAATAACAACTAACAATTCTGGGAAGCACGCAAAACGAGACAAACCCCAAAAATGAAACTTGGAATTAAGCCACGAAATTAAAACTTGTTTGCTTGAACACACCCATCATCACAAATATCCAATATATTCTCATTCCGAGCACACGGAAAAATGAGTAGCATTATTCCACAAAATTTGTACATTTCCAATTTTACAAAAATGAAAAGCTTCTAAAAACACAACCAGGTAAAAGAAAATAATGAGAATGTGGGAGAATGTTAATTCTCAACCCACAAAGCTAAAGCACTTACTTCATTCAAAAAGACAAAGCAAAATAGAAGATAGAGAAAGCCCTACCTCACACAAAGTGGCAAATATGGAAACGGATGAAAGAAATTGAATTCTTTGTGGAAATTAAAATGGCTCCACCAAAGCGAGAGCAATTGCAACACAAATCCAACGAGTCGCCACCCACAAGAATCTGATAAATGGATCAATCACAATGAGCAATTTATTGATTTTCTCCAAAACAATTTGGACTAAAATCTAAATTCTCAACAATCAAAAAGTGAGGAATAAACTCTTTTTCCTCCCAATAAAAGTCACTTTTCTAAAAAGGACTTTAATTTTAAAATAACTTAAATAAATTAAACAACTATAGACATCCCAAAATTAAATTGAGACAATTCCAATAAAATGGAATTCAACTAAGGCAAATAAAATAAAATCCCCAAACAAATAAAAATCAGCATTTAATTCTAACTCAACTGCAAGAACGCTAAATGCATAGACACATCTTCTGGTCTATCATAATATGCATATGCAGTCCGGATTTACCAACACATACCCGAGATATAATATAATAATCACAGATACATCGCCGATACATGGATGATATTGGCTCAATTATGAATAGTCAGTGAAACTAGCTCATGTTCCACTATCGGGGATAAAGACATGCTCAAACCAACAGCTCAAGCGGAATAGTGTCTAGTACTTATTCATTGAAACACGTAAACATCAAATGCAGTTGCTCATAGTATAAATAGTTGAAGCACATACCACCAGATATCATCATAAAGCACCATGTCACATCAAACAACGTCATAATGCAGATATGTGGCTTGGTCTTCAACTCCCTGTGATAGTGTTTCTCTAGATGTGTGTGGTAATGGGCCCCCGGTGTCAATGGCTATCAATTCTTATAGCATCCTTGGTGATGTTGTGCATGTACGGATAAACTGTGATGTTACTTCTAAGATTGTGGGTGTTCTCTCAATTGGCATTCTTTCCTAGGATGTTGGTGTTCCAGCGATGGATTCATTGGTTTGGCACGATGCGGCTGCTAAAGTTGAAGAAGGATGGATTACTGTGAAGGAAAGAAAACCAAGATATTTACGCCCTCTTTTGACATGACTCTTCGCTCCCACAAGGGTAGTGCTGAAGGTAAATCTTGATAGTTCCTAGTTGTGGGTGATTGAGCTGGAGTTTCTCTAGTCCTTTCTTTAGTTTTTGGCTACTTGTTGGTTTTTTTGTGCAGCTTTTGTTTCAGGTTGTGGCAGTTTGTTGGTAAAACCCACGTTGTGGTCTTGATATGTTCTCTCTTGTTTTGGTGGGCTTTCATGGTATATTTTATGTAATCCTTTTGTAAAGGGTTTCGGGTCCCTTCAAAACCCGTTTTTACCTTAATCAAAAACATAATCTAATCATTTTAATCAGCAATGATACCGGTAACCAAAATAATGTGTTGTCATCGAATGCATCTGATGATGCGGATAATCACAATATAATAACAAAAGTCTAACTCGAATCAAAATAGCATGGAACAGAATGCAACCACAGGAGGCACTACAAAGGGTGGACAGATATTAGACATCAACCACTTATCAACATCAAAGTCATATTCAACTTATTCATATATTCTTAGAACTATTGATTGTTTTGGAAAGCATATGGATGCAAAATTCCATTTATATTTTGAGATATGTCATAGAAGAGATAAGGGTCCCCAATATTGTGCAAGTGGTCATTGATTTGGCACATGTGCAAATTAACTGACATGATGGTGGAGAGTGCTTACAAGCACATCTTTTCAACCCTTTATTATGTTCATGCATTGAACAACACATTGAAAGACATAGTGAGGATAGGTTGGGTGCAGCAAGCAATGATAGCTACAAATATTCATATGTTTATTGCAGCCATCACACCTCACTCTTAAGGGTATTTTCAACAAGGAATTCCTTAAACCTGTCGAGACAAGGTATGCCAATTATTTTATTTTATGAGAGAGGATGTTTGAGGTATGAGAGGTTGTACAATTTATGATGGTTAATTCAAAATAGAGTAGATTTATCATCCAATGTGAGGCAAAAAAATTCACTTTTAATAACTTGTTTATTTTCATTTCATTTCACTAGTTGTCGATGTCATTAGATATGCTTAAACGAACTCTCCTAGGCTTGGAAATATTTATGAGACAATTGATAGTCTGCTTGGAAAAATGAAGCAAGCAACTAATAACTAGGATCCTGATTTGGGATAAGAGCAACACATTAAACTCATTGTGATGTGACGATGGAACACTATGAACAACCCTCTGTATGGCAATTTTAAATCTCAATCCCATATAACTATGCACCAAAAGTTGTTAGGTTGTGTAATGACCCCTTTTTGAAATATGATATAATAAACAATAATACTAAAATTAAAATATAAAAGAAGAAAATAAATTAAAATTAAAAAATATAAAAGTATAAAATTAAAATAAAATGTAGTTTAAGTTTAATGAATGGTCAAAATAAATTAAATTAAAATTTGCATCAACCTGAGATATAAAAAGGGAGAAGAGAAATTAATTTGAAAAGGGATAGGGAGGAAGGAAGAAAGAATGGAGCATAGAAATTAAGGAATGTCTAGATAGTTTATGGATTTAACTGTGTAAACAATATTTTACCATCAACGTTTTGGATTAATGCTCCATGATCCATCATCAGGATGAGGAAGCTTGAAAATAGAAATGATCCAAAACATTGATGGTAAAAAATTGTTCACGTAGTCTAATCCAATAACTATCTAGACATTGATTGGAGATTATTTCTGACTACGATTGTGTGTTCTTTTTTGCATCAACGGTTTCGACCATACTCTATGATCCATCATTAGGATGAGAGACACTCTAGTAAAAAATTGTTCACGTAGTCTAATCCAATAACTATCTAGACATTGATTGGAGATTATTTATGACTGATTGTGTGTTCTTTTTTGCATCAACAGTTTGGACCATACTCTATGATCCTTCATCGGGATGAGAGAGCACTAGAAGAGTCTCTCATCCTAATGATAGATCATAGAGTATGATCTGAAACGGTGATGTAAAAATAAACACACAATCATAGCCAAAAACAATCTCCAATCAATGTCTAGATAGTTTTTGGATTTGACTATGTGAACAATTTTTTACCATCAATGTTTTGGATCATTTATATTTTCAAGCTTTCTCGTCCTAATGATGGATCATGGAACATGATCTGAAACGTCGATGGTTAAAAAAATTATTCACACTGTTATATCCAAAAACAATTTAGAAATTCCTTAATTCCTATGCTTCATTCGTTCTTCCTTCCTCCCTATCCCCTTTCAAATGAAGTTCTCTTCTCCCTTTTATATCTCATGTTTGAGGGAGACAACTTTTCTTTTCATGCCTTTTGGCCATTCATTAAACTTAACAAAATTTTAATTATGCTCTATTTTATTTTTTTAATTTTTTTTTTTAATTTTTGTTTGACACTTCTAGCACTCTCATCCTAATGATGGATCCTAGAGTATGATATGAAACGTTGATGCAAAAATGAACACACAATTGTAACCAAAAACAATCTGCAATTAACTGATAGGTTGTGGAAAACTAATGCATTTAATTATCTAGAAATTATCGTGGACTATGATAATTTCATGCATTCAATCAAGGATTAATGGAAGAAGAAATAAATGGGAAGAAAATAAGGAAGTGACTCTTTCAAAGGGCAGCAATGACGAAGAGTTGTGACTCTTTCAAAGAGTTGTAATTGTGAAAGGTCGTGACTCTCTCAAAGGGCAAAAATGATGAATGATTGTGACTCTTTCAAAGGTGGTAATTGTGAAAGGTTATGATCATGCAAAGGGCAAACATGATGAAGAGGCGTTACTCTCCCTCATATTGGAAGATATAAAGGGGAGAAGGTTTCATTTGAGGACATCCAAGGGAAATTAATTTGGGGATAATATGTTATTCTCAAAGGCAACAACGAAAAGTGTTGACTCGATTCTTATAAATGTGGCGACCACTTTACCAATAAAGTATAAAGGAGAATTCATTCCAAGCATTTAAGGATCACTTATCAAACATCACTCATGAATCCATCAAAATAACTCCTTCATTCATCCATCAACGACTAATCCCTTGAGAAATCAAGCAAATAATCAATCAACAAGATCACGCAAACAATCATCAAATCCACATTTATCATCACTTCATCTTGTGATCAAGAAAACAAACAATTCGGCAATCAAATCAGCATACATTCAATCATCACTCAACTATATATCAAACCGATGTTCATTACATTATCACTCATTAATCATCTAATCAGCAATCACTTACTCATCACTCACCAATACCTCAAATCATACCATCAAGGAATTCAATCGGATCAATTTTGGATATAAACAATCTGCATTTCAAGATATAGCAATATTGTGTTCTAGCACATATTATTGTATGCATTGTGATGATATTGTTTAGCATATAATCTCGTGTTTCTTAATTGTTACTAATGTGAAATACTCATCAATCTAGATTTTTAATATACTTATTGAAGTTACTTATTCTTCTCCAAAAGATCATGTAGAGGTTAGTGAGGAAATGCAAGTAGTGAGGGCAAAAACATGTTCCCCTTCTAGGTAGGCCACCCCATGTTGTATGGAGGAGGTTCTTGCCACGACCTTGGGCTTAGTCGAGGTGAACGTTCCATGGCACCTTATTATCCTTTCCTCTCCAATCTTTATAATGGTTGGTTGTTAGGAGTGAACCAAAGAATGGAAGTGATCATGTATGGGTTAATAAGGTGACACAAGTAGGGAGGCAGAGACGGGTTACCCTTCTTTGTAGGCCACCTTGTGTTGGATTGACAAGGTTTCTGCCACTTGCGGGCCAAGGGGCATTGTATCACACCCTTGGACTTAGTTGCGTCAAATGTTCCAAGTACCCTATTGTGCTCTCCTCTTCAGCCCCTACTATGGTTGATTATTGGAAATAGAATTATAAATGAGATCCACATATCAAACATTATTTAATTTAATTGTTTATTTACTTAATGATTGGATAGCTATCATATATTCAAATATAGAATACTATTTCTAAACAAATTTTGTTGTGGAATTGTTACTTTGGGGCAAAATTCAGGTATGCTCCAATTTGGAGACATTACAAGTTGCCACCATGAAGACATAAAAGATGAAACGGGTGTTAATAAAGGTCTTTCAAAAGATGTATTCAATTAAAGAGTCAAGTTTACATCATGCACAATGGCTTATATTTACTGAACCTCATGGCCCAACATTCGACAAACCAGAGGCATAGATAGATAGAGCTATGTTAGCTCAAACTGTGATCCTATTAGATGGTGGACATAACATGACAAGTATGCACAAGAGTTGAGGGTGCTCACTATTCAACTCCTTTCACAGGTAGTTCCTTTGTTGCAAAGAGGAATTGGTACACAAGTAGATTTATTATTTCTATCAAGAGGACTAGGTTGACCTCTAAACGTGCAAAGAAATTGGTGTTCCTGCACAGTGTTTTACGACTTCAAGATCTCAAACTTTAGAGCATCGACAAAGTCCACTTTAAGGTGGGATGTTGATCTAAAGGATGTCACCCAAATTGATGAAGAGACACGAAGGATTAATTGAAGTTAGCCTCATAGTTTCCATCACTATGTTTACAATTTACAACTTCGTCATTCTCACATTTTTAGTGCAAACTTGTAGCCTTCAAGCATTTTGGTGTTTGCAATATTACTATTTTCTAATGTTAATATTTTTATCATATGCACATTGACAATAGATTAATATTAATTTATTCTACCCTCATGTAAACTCTATTGTTGTGTTTTAAAGATTCATAATGTATATATCAACATGGTGTTGTGTTTTAAAGATTCTATGATGTATATATCAATATGATGAAATGCTATCATATGAATATGTGAAATTTCAATATGTTATGTTTTAAGGATTCTATGATGTATATATCGATATGACGAAATATTTTCATATGAATATTTGAAATTTCCCTATATTTTTAAAATTTTCTATTTTTTTGTATCATCGTCCCCTTTTGTGTCATCTCTCATCCCAAAAAATGACCTCAAAAAAAATTGCCCCCGAAACGCAATCACCTGTCGCCGTGTCCCTCAACCCAGAAACTTAGTAGAACATAGCAGATTACCTTAAAAGGGCTCAGATTAGCTTCAATTGCTTTACATCAAACAACAAAAATAACTTAGGTAGTGAATAATTACCTGTTAACTATCCGGAAAGAACCATTATCACCCACACACCAATACCATTCTGTTGCGTAACGTCACTCGGCCAATCTGGGAAATCCTTCAAGTAAAATTTGGTTAGGGCGGAAAATATATTAGTAAGAGTTTTGTGGCATAGAATGACTCAAACAACAATATTTAGAAAATTGAACACCTGGTAGCTTTTGGCGTCATTAAATAAATGATATAACAATTGGAAATGTATTAGTATATTTTTCCATATGCTAGTAAATCATTGACAAAAATTGCTTTGAGTGACAGGAGTTTAAATAGATGAAAAAACGTCTGTACAGAAAGGGTGGTTATGAACTTCAAAATTGCAGAACTTTAGTGAGATAACATATTAGTTCTTGTGCAACTGCTACAGATTTTGTTACAAGCAACAATAAATTTATGTGTTGCCATGAAATGATCATACCAAGAAAACAAAATTAAAAATCGATTCCTTGCTTCTCTTCTGTTGTTGAGACCTTACGTGCAAGTCAACGAACAAGATCCTATTTTTTCTAGTAATTAAGATACATAGCAAGAGATATATATTTCAACTGTCATACCCTGCATAACAATCAAACCCGTGACATAAAACGATGAGCTGCAGAAAATGTGCCTTGTTTTCTGCGCATCGAAGCAAAATCTTTTTTGAAAGAGAGAATAATAGATGAGTACACGTACAAAATGGCCAACTAAAGATTTAATCGTCCATCTTCAAGAGATACCCCAAAATAATCCCTTAATATATCCTTTTGAGTATGGCCAAACCCATTTGTAATTGTGAGCATTTGTCCAAATTTTGCATTTTCATTCCTAAGCCTCCCAACTTTATCAGAAACGCCAACAAGCAATTCATCAAAGTTTTCTAAGGACGATGAAGATGAACAATTTGTGAATTTACTATTAGCTATGTCCAACTGCTTAAAGAGCGATAAAAGCAAATCTTTCTGAGCATACAGCCTTTCTTGGGCAAGCTTGTATTCTGCTTCTTGAGACCTTCTTAGGCCATGTAAGGCTTGGTTAATTCTATTCTCAAATTTCAAAGCTGTGATATGAACAGGGGAACTAAGTAGGTCTGCGGCTCCATTAGCATCTTCTGGAAGCACCATTGACATTCCACGTACTCTCTCATGAAGCAATGAACTTTTCTGAGATGTCGACTCATCAAAAATAGGACCTTCCAGTTGCAAGGGTTCAGATAGTAGGCTTCTAGCTCCAAACATATTTCTGAAAGGAGGGTTACTTGATCTGTTTTCTTCAACTGTGACAGAAGGAATACAGCCTGACTGTTGCATTGCTTCGCCTACAGACAAACTAAACATATTAGAAAAAGCTTTGCCAATTGGAAAAGAAACTAAAGGTTGAAAGCCCAAATGGTTGATTTTTCAAATATCACTGTTGTTCCTGGTACTCGCAAATGCTTAGCGGTTCCAGTTATAGATGACTTAATGGAAGAGAACCATCAAAGCAATGCTTTATTGACAATCCAAACTACTCTAACGTAGTGAACCCAGAGTAGCTTGATGACATAAAATGTTACCCTGACATACAAATATGAAGAGTGAAGAAAAATAGATTGAAAGAGTGTATTGCTTACCTCTTGGGCTTACAAGAGAAACGGGAGTAATACTTAGAGGCTTTAATTGATAGTTGACTTTTTCACTCTCTATTGCTGTCTTCCCTGCATGTAGAAGCCACCTCACACAATTTAAGAATAACATTTGTAAAATGATTAACATGCTTAAAATGCTATTTTATTGCAAAACTTGCATATTAGGTTGGATAGAAATCTATAAATCGAAAGTGACCAACAGAAGAGCAAGCTCCTCAAATGTCCCGTGTTCAAGAAAAAATTATTTCTACCAGTTAACAAGGACCTTCGAATCCAACAGTACTCCACATTTTGAACTTAAATAAGAGTATTAGAGGTGTGGCAGGAATACATAACCCACCATATGGCTCACAAAATCTAAATTATTTTGAGTTCAGAGAGATGTATAGTTTGACCATTTTAACATAAGTAGGTAAAAAGTAGTATGAATATCCATACAAGATAGACAATTTTAATCTACTTGAACAAGTATCCAACAAAGAAAGTCCACCTTGGATGGTTACAACATAGCCATTGAAAGATACACAAGGCTGAACATTATATAAGTCAAATAATTAAGGAATTATGGCAGCACATAGAGTGATATGGAAGGAAGGTGAGATCAGATTGGAGAGGAAGTGATATGGCAGCACTTAGTTACATAAACAAGGTTGAAAACATGCATGACCAACGCTGGCCGAAAACTGTGAAGGAAGAGGATCTTAACCATAGAAAGAAAACCTGGATGAAGCAAAATAAAAAGTGGCTGAATAAATGGAACATTAAACATTAAGCTACATGAGTGTCCTAATACAAATGTGGACATAAAAAAATTTGTCATAGAGAAGTTTCAGAGTGTCATGTGGAGTAATAACATTGGTCAAAAAAAGGGTTACTACATTCAAGAGTTTAACCCAACCAGGGAGCATGGTGAGAAAGCATATTTTAAGGCTGCTATTAAAGGGAAAGCAAGGCTGTTAATGACACAATTGAGGATGGGACACATCATCTGAGGTGAGAGAGAGGTAGATGGAAGAGGCCTAAAGAGGCTTGGGAGGAGAGAACTTGCATGTTTTGTTGGACGGGCGCAATTGAAACTGAATGACACTTTCTCACAGAATTCGCAGCTTATAACGATATTCGGGCTCAATATGAAATCATCCTGGAAGTTGGCAACATGCACAGTTTATTTGAAGAGGATAAGATCAACCAAACTGCTAGTTTTCTGGTTGAGATCCATAAAAGAAGATCGGAAATAGAAAGGAATACGGAAATTGCTTAACGTTGTGGGCTTTTTGGCCCTTAGACTGTTTGGTCTTGTGGACATCATTAAAACCATTCATTCATTCATTCATTCAACTGAATGTGATTTATTAGATACATGTAGAAAAAAACAATCTTGTATCAATCCAAAACAAGTGTCTACAAATAGGAGGAATCAACCACACAGGGATGGCCTACCATCATCAATTGTAAGCACCAACACTCACGAAGTGTTGAATTTGACAGCTGTACAGCTGTATTTATGCATCTTTAGCATAAATACAATCAAGTATTTTATTAAAGACCATATCACATGAAAAGGTAAAGGTTAGGCAGAAAACCAAAAACTCTGAAAGATTATAACCTCTGTTCCACAGCATTTTGGACAGGAATGGGAGGATGTATTTCGGAGACAGCAGTCCAAGGGCCTTATTTTTGGGATGTGTGTGTGTGAGAAGAGAGAGAGAGAGAGTCAAATTTCTACAAGTGAATGAACATCAGAATAACGGCAGTAATATAACATGACAATGTTAAAATGATGTCTGCAGAAGGCTGCATGCCACTAACATTCCAAAAAAATTGTCTATTTGTACTTCTTACACAATACCACAGCATACTAGACTATGGCAAATGCACCTTTAATAGCATATCAAGCATTTGCCATTTTAAGTTTGCAACAATTTTGAACAACGAAATCAGAAATCCAAATTATTGATGTTAGTGTTAACTGTTAAATGACTTATATCATCAACTATGAATTTGAATTGCGATATATTTATTGCTGTTCTACTACAGTCATTGTCACTAATGTCATGATTAATTTAATTGCTGTCATAATGTATTTATTGCTGCTGTTATAGATGATGTCATGTTACACTGCTGTTATAATGATGTTATGATATATTCAACTGCTGTTATAATGATGTTATGATATATTTAACAATCCTTTCTCTAATGTTATGAACATTTTTTTTAATTTTATAAAAAAATGTTTTCTCCAGGGGACACCTAGCCGTCCCCAGGATGGTCAAGAGACATCCCCAACCACCTTCCAGACAGCCAGGCATCCCCCATATATTTCATGCCATCCCTGATTTGGGGATGCACCCCAGGATGTTTCCAGATCTTCTCACATTGGAGGGGATGCCTAGGGGATGTCCCCACATCCACGAAACTGCTCAGAGGAAAGGGACAAAGGTTTTCAGGGGAGGGGGCATGCCCCTCTCAAACACAGATCGAAGACAAATTTGCATGGAGGCCACAGCTTTTATGATCTAAAAACTGATTATTCAACCCTCTCAAGAACCCTTTCAAGCCTCAAAATTTGTGCTTGCCCTCTCTACTGCAACTATCCTCACTCTTGTGAGTCCTCAGGCAGGATGGGATCAAGAAAGTGAAGGTGTATAAGGTGAAGGGATGGGCTAATTAGACTATGCTCTATGAGGAGGGAGTTGGAACAATGGGATGAGGAGACAACAAAGGGTAAATGTCAACATGATGTATCACAGAGGATACTCTTGTGAATTCGTGGGATGAACATATAGGGACTTCACACTCTTTCCTATTTTTATTTTTATTTAAATAGACTCACCCTTTTGGTGTATGTTCTCACAGCATGGTGAATCCAACTTTTCTGTGCCTCTTCTCAATACCTCTAATATGCTCCCGTAGTTTCCAAAATTGGTGTTGAAGATGTTGTTGCTTGGCCACTTAACCTTTGCTTTGCTCTGTTTATGGCTACTTGACCTTTCTTTTGCTCTGTTAGTGTCAGTGGCAACCTTCCTACCCTTTATTGGTCTTTTCCTACTCCAAAACTTTTTCTCGTAGCCATTTCATCTTAACTTTTTCATTATTATAGTGAACCATCCAATCAATTGCACTCCTAATTTATCCTTGATTGAGGTGTTTTCTTTGGTGAAACAACCTATAGAACTTAGAACACTTTGTAATACTCGGTTGTTTTCATATGAGGGAGACTGAATCTCATGTTCATCTTCAAGAATGTCCTTAGTTACCATGTAGATGCCAATAGTTACACCTCTTGAACTCCAACTAATCAAAATTTACCCAAAAGTCCTCCATACTTGCTTCCATTCTTTCCAACACAATTCCTTTTGAATCATAGTTCCATAATTTTCAAATTTAGATTTGACAACTTCCCATACAAGTACTTAGCATCTGCAAGACTGCAACCTAAGTCACAAGGTCCGAATTCGAGTTCGAGTTCGAGACCAATAAAATTCGAATGAAGTTCAACAAGGGCAAAAAAAATCGAAAAAGAACTTCGACATTAAATGTCTTATATAAATCTTTTTTTTTTAAATATAAATGTTATATCTACAAAATCATCTAAATAGTTAACATCTATAAATCATGATAAAGTTATCAAGCTTAAACCATAAAAAATACTAAACTATATTTTTTTAAACATTAAAAAACTGATATTTTTAACTTAAAAATAAAAATATAATATTTACAGTGTTAACTTACAATATAAAATGAAAACACTAAACTTTATTTTCAAAACATAAACTAATAATATTTTAACTTTAAAAAACAAAAAATAAAAAATGTTCAATTTTATTTGAAAATATCATATATATATATATATATATATATATATATATATATATATATATATATAATTTGTTTTAAAAAACAAAATTAAAATATAACAGATTATATATAAATAGTAAATTTAAAACGTATTACCATATAATTAAATTTTAAAAATTATATATATTACACTTTATTTTAAGAAACAAACTTGAATTAAAAAACTTATTTGCCAAAATAATAAAAGGATTATTTTCGAACCCGATAGACATTATCACAATATATAATCATTGCTTAAAATTTTATAAAACATAAAAAAAAAGTTAAATGGAACTATTAAAAGAAACCTAAACGAGGCGACTACTTTTCTAGAGATTTGGAATGAGCAGTGACCACGTCTTTTCACGGCAGAAACTGTGTTGTACACCAGAAAATGCGTTTATTTTGGTGTCCTCAAATAGTATTTTCCTTTCCTTGTGCTCGTCGGCTGCCACAACTTGTATCTCAGACTCTATCATGCAGCCGGAAGAAATTTGTTGTTCTCTATCTACCGACAACAAAAGATTTATCAAGGTCAAGTCATTATTTGTGAAAAAACCTTTAAAAAATGCTTTGCAAAAATACATTTTATAAAACTACTAATGTCGCCCTGTTTCGTTCGAATTTTTGGACGAATTTAAACGAATTTCAAATATTTTTCACGAGTTCGCCAAATTTCAAACTTGAAGCCGAACCCTGTGACATAGACTGCAACTGTTTGACATTTAAATGCCCTGTTTCACACTTGAACATCAGGCTCATGCTGGGATACCAAAAGTGCACCCCTTGTCCCTCATCCGGATGCAGATGCATTTGGAGCCAGATGTGTGTGTGTGTGTGTGTTGGGGGGGGGGGGGGGGNTGTTTGTGGGGGGAAGGGGCGGGGGGGATGCGCTCCTGGCGTGCATCCACACTCTGTGGATGCATCCAGATGCACACTCAAGCGCATCCGTTCGCATCAATAGGGTGTGGATGAGCACTCAGGGCGCATCTAGATAGCATTTGGGTTCTTGCGCCTAGAAAAGTTACTTTTTTATTCAAAAAAAAAACATTTTAAAGTAACTTTTAAATATTTTTTTCCGCAAAACCCTAAAATGGCCCTTTATGAGGTCATTCATAGTTAAACAGTGAAACACGGGGACGCGTCCACCCCCCCAAATCTCTGAATTTTCGGTACTCGGCGTCCCCCCACCACCGCTCAACCTCCGTCGAAATGTGGGGACGGCTAGGAGCCCTCGAGACGTCTTGGGGACACCCAGAGTCCTCTAAGCATCTTTGGGATGCCCAAGAATCCCCTGAGCAACTCGGGGACTTCTGGAAGTCTCCTGTACCAAGACATTTAAAAAGTGTATTTTTAAAAAAAATTCTTTTTTTCTCTTAATATTTGCAAGCAAATCAAATATACAAATATATTTTTTGCTGATTGAAGGACATTTTCAGATCATTTGCAAACATAATATGGGCAGTTTATGAGGGTTTGTGGCTGCTATTGCATACATTATTGCTACTTATGCTAGCTACCCTAAATAAAAATTAGAACTAGAGTTTCTATGTTTGCAATTCATGTGGTGTTGTCATATTTTTGATATAATATAAATCTTCCATTTGTCGATTCGACAATTTTATTCAGTATTCTACAATATTATTTAGTATTCTAATTTCTAATAATAATTAGTAATTTGATATTCAATGTATAAAACTTCAAGGTTCAAGTATACTATAGTCTGTATTTTGTATTTGGCATTTGCAATTTTGCTATTTTACTTATTATATTGTTATACATCTTTGAATAACTAGCATTTCAAGTACTATATGTATAGTATATAGTATATACAACACCACCCCCCGCTGCCGTCCCCCAACCGTCCCCAAATTAAAGCCCTTTTTCCCTGTCCCGAAAACTCGTCCCACTATCCCCTGCTCCCCCGATCTCGCGAGACCCGTGTTACACTGTAGTTAAAACATATCATTTTGTTTGTTATTTTGCGCTCTTCTAATTTAGTCTCCATTTTGGCATTTCGAAGGGTAGGTGATTATTTTCGAAGAGGACCATTCGTGGGGTGCCAGATAGCTTCCACAAAGGAGATCAAGCGTCTAAGGTAAGCATTTGACCCTATTCTTGAGACTTAATGAATTTGTTTTTTAGATTTTGATGAATTTTTTCAAGTTTTTTTCCAAATTATAAAAAAAACAAGTTTAGCTCTCTGTTATAATCTTTTGTATCTTTATTTTGCACTTGAATGTTTGTATTTCTTAGTTTTTTTTTTCTAATTTAAATTTATGTAATTTCTTATAATAGCAAGAAATCAGATTGCAAGAATGGCCAATAGTATAAGTTCAGTGGGTGGGGAAGGAAACAATAAATTTAAAATTGATATAGGATCTCCTTTATGGAGACATAGCACAAGGATTTCACCAGTTGCAGAAGGTGGGGTATTTGGAGGTGTAATTACTGTGATTTACCAAAAAATAGCTCATTCTCGAGTGAAACTTCACTTTATGGGCCTTTCTAGTAAAGGTATGGGGATGTGTAAAGGCCCAAAGAAGAAGGGGTTGTCTCCCGCACAAATAGCAGGATTTGTAAAAGAATAAGAGGTTGATAAATTGGTTCTAAGAGCAAAACAAAGTGCTTATACTAGTGGAGCCGGAAAGAAAAAAACAAGGAATTTACCCACTGATACAGTAGCGGCCTCCAAACATCCATTCTAGCTTATAGCAGAAGATGAAGATGAAGTACAAACTACCACCCGCAAAAGAGGCCCATTGGACAACGAATTTAAAACGCAAACAAAAGACATTGCTAAACAAAAAATTGCACATTGCCTTTATGTCAATGGTCTTCCTTTCAACTTAGTGAGATCACCATATTGGCGAGAAATGGTGTTGGCAATCAATAGTGCACCTGTCGGTTTCACAAGTCCTGGGTTTAAAAAGGTGCCTACCACCTTATTGCAAAGAGAGAGGAACGCTATAGAGATGCCCCTTCAACCAATTAGAGATTCTTGGATTGAATTAGGTGTTTCTATTATTTCCGATGGATGGAAAGATATTAGAAACCGTCCATTGATTAATGTTATTGCAGTGTCATCCACAGGGGTATGTTTTTTAGGGCAGTTGATAGTTAAGGGGAAGTGAAAGATCCAGAATTCTCATTGAGTCCATAGAGATGGTGGGTAATGAGAATGTGGTCCAAGTAATTACAGGCAATGCAAAAAAATGTAGGGGTGTAGGTGCTTTGGTTGAGGCAAGATATGAGCACATTTTTTGGACACCGTCCACAGTACACTCCCTCAACTTGGTGATGCAACATATTGTCACTCAAATAGAGTTAGTGAAACAAATATACAAAGAGGGCGAGGAGATCCAGATGTTTGTAACAAACCACCAAATGTCACAATCAATATTCAGATTTTGAAGGTAAATACTATATTTTATTTATTTATTTAATTTTATTTATGTCATGTTCAATATCAATTTGTATATAAATTTGCTTAATATTTATTATTTTTTTAATGTGTTATTTACATATTGATATTGTTATTAACTTACTTAGGTTGCTCAGACCCGATTTGCATCTCATACAGTTGTTATGAGACGACTTTTGAAGGTGCGAGAGGCATTGGGTCAAATGGTTATTTGCAACCAATGGGGTGTATGGAAGGCTTCAAATTCAAAGAGGGCCCAAAAGGTCAAGTCAATGGACTTGGATGACAATTGGTGGGCTCGTGTGGAATATGTATTGGAATTCACCAAGCCTATTCTCTAATTTGCTGATACAGATGCACATTGTTTGGGGGATGTCTGATGGCATGGACACAATGGTAGAGAAAGTAAAATTGGCAATATAAAAACATGAGGATGACACTGTAGAATGTGAAACCTTATGCAATAAGGTGGAATCAATCATTCATCAGCGTTGGGAAAAGATGACCACCCCATTGTACCTCCTTGTATATGCCCTATCTCTGAGGTACTATAGCAAGAAAGTACTTTCTATGCCAGGGAGATTACCACCATATAGAGATGTTGAAGTTGTTAATGGGTACAAGCGGGCATTTACTATACTCTTCCAAGATGAAGAAGTGGAGTTAGAAGTTAGGAAAGAATTTGGCATGTTTGCCTCTCGAAGAAGTCAAAACTCCAATAGCTATTAATGACCAATACGACATGGAAGCTGTCACGTGGTGGTACGTCCATGGTCAAAGTTTTGTGTACCTCCAACCTCTTGCAATCAAGATCCTCTCACAAGTTTTTTTTAATTTTTTTTACCACTTGTATCCTACAATTTAGTACTTAACATTCTTTAATTTACTTTGCATTTTTTATTTTTTATTTTGTGAAAACTATCCAGGTTGCAAGTTCTTCTGTCGCTGAACGGAATTGGAGTACATACTCCTTTATCCACTTAGTGAAGCATAACCGGTTGGGTTCAAAAAAAGCTGAAGACTAGGTTTATATTCATTCCAACTTGTGTCTTTTGTCACGTAAGGATCCAAACTACAAGGATGGGGCAGTGAAGCTTTGAGATGTAGCCCCTAAGTGTGTCAACTTGGATGCGACCATTGAGGATCTAACTAGACTCTATGGCTTATGATGATGATGATGACATCCCTACTAATGGTGCATCTAGTGCGAGTGGAACCACTTTGGGTTCAAATGATCTTGAACTTGCAGCAGCTGAAGATGAAAATCCAATTGATGATTTTTTTTTTAATAATCCTTTTGATGATTGATGAATCATGAACTACATTTTGTAAATGTAATAATTTTCTGATTTTCATTGGAATCATGAACATAGACATATATGATATGGCTTATTTAAATATTTGTGAACTATCAATTGGTATTTAATATTTATCTTTGGCGCTTAGCATTGATCAATGATGAAGTATCATACTATCAAATGATTTAATTCTGAATATTTCTTTATTTTTTGTACATATATAAATTTATAATATACATATATATATATATATATACACACACACGTACCCAAACGCATTCAAAAACCCAAAAAAATTTCACGTATCCACGTACCAGGTTCTTGTACCCCCATCTGTACCTGGATTCGAACAGGTAACTTAGGGCTCATGATATAGAACATCCAAGGTTTGACCGTTTTGGCTTCTTATTGCCCTGTCACACAATTCAGCATGGTGACCTTGATGCTCAGTCCTCAAACTCATATCTTCTCGTTACTTTACAGAGTTCAGGAGCCCTTTCCTCCTTGTACCAAAGTTTGCCAATATGCTTCAGGCAAGCTTTCATAATCTCCTTCATGATGTTCTCACATTGTTCTAGATCCACTATTTAGAATTCCTCATAGGACATAAAAATGAAGTCTTTCAATGAAATTTGGACTAGGTTTCACAATAATTTCACAGTATTCACCATCTTTGCCATGAATCTCACAGGCTTCATTATTGTAATGCTTTGCACAAGTGAGAACCAAATATTGACTACAACAAAACTAGGAACAAGCAGCCTATGCCAAACCATTGTCACACAATTTTTCTGTCACCACACTCCCTTGCCAAATTCATCATTTTATTCTCCTAGTGTAGCCCATCTGTCCATATGACCTAGTTTTGTTGACTTTTTAGTAAGTATCAAAACACTATTACTGAAATGCCATCCTAGAATCCGTAAACATGATATTTGAATTCTTTATTTTTGTGCAGGCAGGAACACCCTGCTCTTGATTTTGCTGAGTTTCAATTATGAAATTCAAAAACCCTGTCCCTTCTTTCACAGGAACAAATCCTGGACAAACTGTGGCATAAAATGTGGAAAAATTAGTGTTCCCTAGAGATGGCAGGACAAGGATGAACACCTCCCTGCCATTCGAATTAGTTCCCCCTGTAGGGTTGGTTGTCCCCAAGCCAAGCCTGCATTGCAGGGGGTGTCTGTAAGGCCAGGTATGCCCCCTCTACAAGAAGGGCCTGCAGATGTGCCCTGTCCTCGCCAAAACACCCGGTGACATGTCCCTTCAAGAAAACCATTTTTGAATTAAACTATGTAAAGATTCCTTCTATGTTTTAAAATAGCAATATAAGCTCTATAGATTTTTTTTTCATAAACGCTTGCAAGTTCCTAAATCCTCATTATTATTTCCTGGCAGGCAAGCAAGGTGAAGAACAGGCATACATTTCACTTTTTAGATTAAAAGTCAGACTGAATGACAAAAATAGTTAAATATTATATTATATATTAATAATATGTTATTATATGTTCCCCCGAATAAAGGTTATAATTGATAAAAAGGATGTTAGAAAAAAATTGAAATAGCTGAAACCCCTACAAGGTTTCTATAAGTTAAATTTTGATAGGGCCTGAAGAGGTAGTCTTGGCCATGCAAGTGGTCGGATAGTTATTTGTAATAAGTTTAGTAATTCAGATGAGTTAGATAATTTTAAATATTGTCAAGGTTCCTTTTTGGGTTACAAAACTAGGAATGGGGCTCAATGATTCGCAGTTGTTCAAGGTCTTACAATGGCCATCGTCAACCAAGGCCTTTGTAGGATGTCCTGTCCTACTAAGAATTTACGAGTTTATTGGAGGCTATTACCTTAAGAAAAAACTTTGACAATGTTATTTTCACTTATTAGTCTTTGGCTAATGGAAGGATGGAACGTGAACCCTTTATGGCTTTGATCAGCAATGTTGTGGCATCTTGTGTTGGCTTAAATCTTGGTCAAGGTCTTTGTTTGTCTTGCTCCAGGCAGTGGTGGATGAAGCTTTCTTTATCTTGGTATAAGGGTCGTTACTAAAATAAAATTAAAAAGTCATTATTTCATCCTATTTTTTGAGATTTTGGGCAGAGCGTTTGTTATGGGTTTGTACACCCTATCTCATTTATTATTTACATGGCAATTCATCATTTCTGCAGCTGGCAAAATGGTTTGTATAGAGTCTCGTATGAGTGTTGCTTGGGCTTAAAGTTTTAAACTTTTAAACATATTTGTTTTACCCTTAGAAGTTTTATCTAGGATAAAAGACTAACGTGATTGGTTTACATTGTTGCTTTCCTTGACTATACACAGGCATTGTTGTGATGGTGGTCTCAAGCTTCTGGTTTTGGTCCTCTATGGCTTGGCATTGCTATGTAGGCATTTCCAGGGACCTATTGATGGCCTAAGAGACGCACACAACACAGTTTAAGTGTTTCCATTTAACCTCTCCTGTAAGACACCTCCCAAGGTCTCAGGAGTTGGGTCACGATGGTGTTGGATAACTCAATGGTCTAATAAGGCTCAAAGTTCCATGACTCGGCAAGGTCGACTCGACCCGCGACTCGCCTATGACTCGGCAACGACTCGGCAAAATGAAAAACAAAGATTTTTTAGGATTTAAAACTTGTTTCAGGCACCCATTATTGAGTAAAGCTTAAAAACAATATAACATCATCAAATAGAAGCTAATATGATCACATACATAAACATACATCCATCGCATAAGTACAAACGTAAATTGTAGCTGAAGGAAATAGAAAACATAGATATGCATAATTATAAATAGTGTCAAATCAAAATGTATATAAGATCCATGAAATCCATGACATCAAATGTTCCCAAACATGTGTAATAAAAAACAAGTCTATGGCTCAAGCTCTAGCTCAGCCTCAGCCTCATCCTCATAGTAATTTGTCTCCCTCCTAGAAATGCGTCTGAGGTAGGTCCTGGATGACTGACAAGCCATAGCCTCTGCTCGTGAAGTGCCACTCTAATCAACATCAGCTGCACAGGTGGCTGGTCGTGCTCTATCCTCCTCCTCTGCCATAACCACAACCTCAGCCTCTCTGTTTGCCTGGTCAACCCACTCATGGTCCTCCTCAGTGAAGACAGGATCGGTAGACTCAGTGAGCCACTCGGACTCTGGATCTATCTCTTCTAGAGTGATCGGAGAGGAGTCAGTGTCCAAAATCTGCCTG
>MU227926.1:236557-277120 GCA_018584345.1 Thuja plicata
ACTACCCTCGTCCCCTGATAACCTTGATCATAGTTTCATAATATTTCAAAGTTAGATTTGACAACTTCCCATACAAGTACTTAGCATCTGCAATGGTTTGACATTTAAATGCCCTATTTGAAACTTGTACATCAGACTCATGATATAGAACATCCAAGGTTTGATTGTTTTGGCTTCTTATTGCCCTATCACACAATTCACTATGGTGACCTTGATGCTTAGTCCTTAACCTCATATCTTCTCATTACTTTACAAAGTCTCAGGAGCCCTTTCCTTCTTGTACCAATGTTAGCAAATATGCTTCAGGCAATCTTTCATAATCTTGTTCATGATGTTCTCACATTGTTCTAGATCAACTATTTAGAATTCCTCATAGGATACAAAAAAAAAGTCAGTCAAAGAATTTGAACTAGATTTCACCATTATTTCTCAGTATTCACTATCTTTGCCTCGAATTTCACAGGTATCATTGTTGTAATGCTTTGCACAAGTGAGTGTCATATCTTGATTATGCAATAAAACGAGGAACAAGTCACCTATGCTGAACCAGTGCCACAATTTTTTTGTCTCCACACTCCCTTGCCAAATTCATCATTTTATTCGTGCAGCCCCTCCATTTCCATATGCCCTGGTTTTGTTCATTTTTTAGTAATTACCAAAACACTATTACTGAATGCTTTCCAACAATATGCAAACATGAGATTTGAACAACTCTTTGTTTTTGTGCAAGCACGAACACCTTGCCCTTGATTTTCCCGAGTTTCAATTATGAACTTCGAAACCCTTTCCCTCCTTTCACAGGAACAATCCTGGACAAAATATGACATCAAATGTGAAAAAATTAGTGTTCCCTAGAGATGGCAAGACAAGAATGAAACATCTCCCTACCATCTCAATTAGTGCCCCCTGTAGGGTTGGTCGTCCCCAAGCCAGACATGCATTGCAGGGGGCGTATGTGAGGCCAGGTATTCCGCCTCTAAAAGAAGGGTCTGCAAATGTCCTATCCTCCCCAAAACACCCAAGTGACCTTGTCCCTTCAAAAAAACCATTTTTAAATTGAACTATGTAAAGATTCCTTCTCTGTTTTAAAATACCAATTAAAGCTTTAAAGATTTTCATTTCATAAATGTTTGCAAGTTCCTAAATCCTCATTATTGTTTCCTAGCAAGCAAGCAAAGTGAAGAACGGACATGCATTTCACTTTTTAGGTTAAACGTCAGACCAAATGACAAAAATAGTTAAATATTTATATTATATATTAATAATATTTATTATATGTTCCCCCAAAAAAGGGTAATTTGATAATTAGTATGTTAAAAAAAACTGAAATAGTTGAAACCCCTACAAGGTTTCTACAAGTTAAATCTTAAAGGAAAACGGAAAATCTTAAAATTCATGTCTAAGGATAAAGAAATTTGATAGCCCATTTATCTAGAGAAATTGAATGTACAAGGTTTAGAAAACCATATGAGATATTTCATTCACAGAAGCTCACAATGCCCTTCTTTTAATCCCTTGTGTGGAATCCTACAAGAAGTCCTGAGATTCCTTGTAATATCTAAGAGATCTATTTGTTGTTAAAAACTTCAATTCCAATGTGTGGTCTTAATAGCTCAAGACTCGTATAAATTCTTAAGAGTCTTACAAAAGTCTATGAACAATTTTGCATTTAGCATTCTTAGTATCTTGTCATCATTGACAAAAAGATTCCTCCAAAATCTAGTTCAGATTTATCGATCTCCCTATTGAACCCTCACGGCAAATATTGTTTGCTTCACCTATAATGCAATTGGCATGTCTCTAAATATATTAGTAACTGTAGTTAAAGGGATTAAGTGTAAGCAACTTGGAAAATATGAGCCATGCAGCTCAAAGACAAAGTTCAATTAAAGCCTCACTACTATGGTTGGTTAATTGGAAATTTCTAAATTTAGCAAGTCATTTTGGCAAGCAAATTCTATTAGAGTCATGGCCTTGTATATTTACTAAAAGTAAATCACGTCCTTTGAAAGGATAAACCCTGATAAGAGTTAACTATGTGAATACAATTTTAGAAGGAAAATATTAATTAAAATTCTCATATGTAAATCTTGATGACCCTCAACTAAATCAGTAATCTACAGCCCATCATAGGTATCATCAATCATTTCTACTTGCTATGTCTAAACAAAATGAGCCAAGGAGGATATTGCCTTGTCCAATCCAATTAATTCTTAGAATCCCTTCAAGGGGAGTAACACTTTCAACTAAGCTTCAAGACTAGTTTTTCCTATGTGAGCATAATTCCTAACCTTAAATTATTTAGAGCAAATCTAGTCCATTGATTGCTCATGCAAATCCTTAACCATAGATCATTCATAATCGATCCTTGTAGGACATGTATCGCTCAATGGGGGGACCTAGACATTGCCCTAGCTCGAACCAGAACCAAAACTAAATTAAGTCAAATAATAGAAGGCGCGTCATGCATACTGGGAGAAAAGCTTACAAGAACTCTCATCAAAGGCCCCAGGATGTCCTGTCAGTTTGGGTCAATTGGAGCAAGACGTGCGTCTTTCTGTAGTAAGCTAAGTCCTTGACACAATATCCACTATCATCTAGACCAAAAGTTGAGTTGCACCAATCTGCAAGAATTACAAGGAAGACAATATTGGTAAATTGGGACCTGAGTACAATTTATACCCATTTATAAGAGGGCTCACATACATCAAACCTCCTGATAATTGTTGATGTGAGTTTTGTAACCACTCCAAAATGCAAAATAAAATACCAAGTATCCTATCCTCTTGAACAAGGAAACCTCAAACGCTAAACAATATGGCAATTGTGTGATCAAATAAGGCAACCCCAAGGTTTCCATGCGAACTAGCGACTTTGTGTTGAATATAACTCAATGAATATGATGTGATTTGTTGGTTATCACACAAAGACTTACGTCATTCATTCAATGTACATCAATTTCTAAGTGCGAATGATTTGGCAATTTGAGCTCTTCAACTACTTCTAATGAAATAAAGCGCAAAAAGAATTGGATTTAAGAATCTAAGCTAATTCTAAAAATGCAAGACACTATAGATGATGAGATGAAACTAAACCAATCCTTGCTTCGCCAAATCAACAACGCAAATGAGGGTGCAATCTTCTAAGGTCACGTGGATGATTTTCGAATTGCTAACATTCATTCAAATACCCAATTCTAGTGCAATCTAAATGAACATTCCCAATTGAAGTCAAGTGCTTGCAATGAGTCCAAACCAACCTTACACTGTTACTTGCAATCCACAAGTATTGAAATATAAACATAAGTTTCACCATGAGTCACCAACAATATCTTCCATTCATCTACTTAACTACTTCTACTCAACATAAACAAATCCTATTCTAAGTGAGAAGTAGCAAACCATGCAATACTGCAAAATAACACAAGTAATTCACCATGCACTCAACAATGTATCTGCAATTATATTGGCAACATTTAAGTAACAATTTCACCAAGTCTACCCTTTACAAAAGATTTGAGAAAGCCTTGTATCAGGAGCTCAAGTACAATGAATGGCTCAGATTGATCCAAGATCAACGACCTACATTAATCAATACAACCCTAATTAGGGTTTGTTACAACTACCACTAACAAGCATTAAATGCCAACCAATGAGAAAATTACATTGCTATTGAATACATATCCATTTAAGGATGGACCGATGGGAAAATTCATTGTGGTAAAGCATTAGATGCAATCCACATGTACACTTGAAACAACTTGATTGGGGGAGATGAAGGTGTGCAACTCAACATGCTTATCTTGTTTGAAATCCACCTTTTCATCCTCCTTGTCTCGGAAATCCTCTCATTGAGGTGTTCTTGAAATTGCTTGTACTTGAAATAGTTCTTAACTTGATGTTTTGGCCTTGATTTTTCTTCATGACTTTGCACTTGATTTGCATCTTGACTTTCATTTTCACTTTTGATTTCCAATCTTAAGCCTTCTTTCTAGCTTGATAAATGACTTGCAAATGTCTTGCTCTCAAGATTTCATGTTGGTTCTTGAATTTGTAATCATCCTTCATGTTGATATTGGATCTCCTTTGTAGTTGCAACTCGAACTTTGCAATTCAACTCCTTTACTTTCACCTTGCTTGAAAGCTCGAAGTTGTGATGTTATTCCTTTCTCCATGTTTTTTATGTCGCAATGGCCTTTCCTTGACCTTAAACTCTTCTTCATTTCCTTGCAAAACATGAAAACGCTTGTGTTAAGTTGGTAAAATGGCAAATGTGCACAAAATTAAGATATTCTTATGATAAAGCATCACGTGATTTCAACTTGACATGAAGCTGCATTTCTATGAATCCATGCATAGATATTACACAACTTCTACTTCTGATTTAAGTTCGGATTTCTGACTTTCTTGAGTTTCAAACATTCAATTTGCAAAACACCGAGCAAGTTCCCTTTGATTTCATAACTTTACCATTACAAACTCATTCTAAAGTCATATCTGATCAAAATGTTTGTGAAATTCTGAGTTTGTTAAAGATTCAGGTCTGCAAGAACTCGCAATTTCAACCTAGAACTAGGAGATTTCTCTTGATCTTAGCTTTTAATCCCTCTATCTCCAACGATTTGGACAAGACTAGACGCCAACTAACGTCCTGATTTTCGCACCTCCCATGTCTACTCTTCTTATGATTTAATTGCTTTGAATTACATTGTGGTTGAAATGGTGCATTTGACTCTTATATAAGTGTTTACTCAAAGGTGGTAACCATTGGAATGAACAAGGCCGACCTCATCCATGAATTTATTTAATTTGCAATCTTCCTCATGACGGACCTAATACTGGAATAATTAATTTTCAATTAAGTGAGTTTGTAATTCATTAAAAACTCTTTTGGCCGACCTATTTGGAGGCTTGTCATTTTTCCTTTTTTTTAATGGCAAATCGACTTTCTTTGAAAGGCCTTCAAACTGAGCCCAAGCAACCAGGTGGAAAATCTGAGTTTGGGCTTGAAGCCCCAAAATTTGAGCGGAAAATTGCATCTACTTGGGCTTCGCCCCAAAATCTGATCGGAAAATTACCTTTGCTTGGGCTCACATTCAAGTTTGAGTTGAAATTAGCTTGCCTTTGGGCTCGGGCCCCACAACTTGAGCAGAAATTACCTCGTCCTTGTGCTCAACATCAATACTAGGCACAAATAAGGGCAGTCTTTGGCTAAGGAACTTGATTTGACTCCAAAAAAATTTGAAGTGCTTGAAATACATTTATTTTCTTACCTTGCTCAGATCTCATCATGTCAATGTCAAACATCTCCATATATCATTTTGATTTTTCTCCAAAGGTTGGGCGGAATTTGCCCTCGGCTTGGGCTCCATGTCAAGGCTTGAGCAAGAATAAGCATGTGCTTGGGCTCCACCCCAAAATCTGAGCAAAACCAAGCCCTTGCTTGGGCTCACGCACTGAAGTTGTCTTTAAAATTTTCTTAAGTGCTTGAATCATGCAATGAAATTATGAAAGGAATAATCTCATCTCACTTTGTTCTTATTTTGCAGTAGCAATTCGAATTTCTTCACACATCATTCTAATTCTTATCTTGGAGAAACTAAATATACTCGTGTTTCAAAAGTCATGCCTTTCATGCTAGGTGGAACTCACCCTTAGCTTGGGCCCAAAGCAGGTCGTAAATCCAACCTTGCATGGGCTCGGAGCCCCAAGGAAGTTGAAAATCCAAATTGCTTAGGCTCCTCCCAAGTTTGGTCTCCTAAAAAATACAAATTGTTCTGACAAATTTTCAATCTTTTATGACTTGCTCTTCAACTTTTACACTTGCAATTGTAGATTGGTTTCAAGTATGACGTCAATCCTTCATGTGTTTGTTAAAGCTTTCTTGTTTGCTTGGAGTATGGCGATCATATCAGAGATTTTTTACCAAATGTTTGAAATTCTGAGTTTACACTCCCTCCAAAATGAATCCTCATCTTGATTTTTCACCATGGCAAAGTCACATATCATCAAACACCATTCAGATTTCAACCAAACGTCGGGCGGAGTTTGACCATTCAGATTTCTGCCAAAATGCCAAGCGGAGTTTGATAGATTGTTGGGGTAGTGATACACGAGCATCTTGGGTTTCATGGCAATCTTGCATCACCCAAAAAGATTTCCTTTCAGTTTGTTCCCGTTGGCCAGTTTCTGTGTTTTTGGTTGCGCACCTTGGATTTGGATCATTTGTTGTCGCAGACCTCAGGGTATGTTATGGAAATCATGTTTTTCTTATGTCTAGATTCGCACCTCAATCTGATACTTCGCAGTGGAGTTATCTTGGATTTATGCTCGAGCCTGTGTTGTTCATGTTCTAACGGTCAGTTGGAGTTTTCCGATCTGGCAAAGGGATTTGCGGATCGGCGAAGCTTTGTGGCTCATATAACGATGTTCCTTGATCTTTGGCTGACATCTATCTTCGATAGCGCATCATTTCAACATTCGATCGCGCATCATTTCAACAACTTGCCATCGAGATCTTCTTGATTTGGGTCCTGACCTATATTTTTGTATTACGTTTCCCTGTTCTTGGGAAAAGTGATAGATTGTGGCCAACATATGTGTTGTGAAGGCTCTATATATTGAGGCATATGATCTTTGCTAAGTAGCTCTCATAGGATAACCTTTGGAAGGTTAATTCTAGGGTTTAGTTCTGGATTTCTATTGTAATTAGGCGTGTATGCCGAAAGTATGTAAACTGCATGTTGCAGCCCAATTTGATGTAAATTCTTAACTTTGTGATAATGTGAATGTGGAATTTTGCATGTTTCCAGTTCATTGTTGAGTTCTTGTTGATCTTGAGTTGCAAATTTCCGTTGTGTTGACTCGGGCTGCATGGTTTGGACCATCCCCTTTGGGGAAACTCCTGCCATGACTGCGTCAGGTGGTATCAGAGCATGGTTGATGATTCCTGTGATGGTAGATCGTTGTTCCTGAGCTTGCAAAATCCTGGATGGTTTGTTGTGGGGTGAGAGAATGTGGATCTGATCCGCAATTGCAGAGGATTTGTGTGAGGATAGCTCAAAGAGGAACTATTGTTGGTTGTGAAGCTTGGAATGGGTTGGAGTCCTTGAGGCATCCTGTTGGTGAACAAATGGCCGAATCGAGGCAGGTTGTGAGCATGTTCAATTATTGTCGAGTGAGAGGCAATTGAGATCATGCAGTTAGACCGCCGAATCGAGGGAGTTGCAGAGTTGCACCGCAAGAAGGGAGAGATGTCGCTGAGTAGGATGAACCCTAGAAGAGTAAAGCAAATGTTTGAAGACCTCAAAGTTGAGATGAGAACTGAGATCCGAAGTGCATTATTGGGTTTGCGGAGGAATCCTGAACCGAAGAGTGTGTATGGGAATGTTACTGAAGAGCTCAAGATGTTGAGTTGGCACTTACCGATCAAGAGGTGGATTGTTTGGCCTATCAGAAGGATTGTTCAAAAGAGGAAAAGGCAAGATAGGGTTGTCGTAGTAAAGGAGATAAATCTTGATGAGGTAAGCCCACCTGTGAATGTTTTGACATCAGGTATGAAAGAGATTTATGAGGACAAAGTAGATAGGGTAGATGTAGTTGTAGATGAGCTGATTGAATCTGATAGACAAGTTGAGCAAGTTAAGGAGTGTATTGTTGTTGAGATTGATAATGAGATTGTTGATGTTGAGGATGTTGGCATAGTTGAGGTTGGGAATGAATTTCCTTTGGTTGAATCTGATGACCTAGTTGGGTTAGTTGAAGAGTATACTATTGTTGAGGTTAGTGAGGGTATTGATGTTGATGGATTTGTTGATCGGTGTGAGAAGGTTTGGAATAGGGTTTTCATTTGTAATGATGAACAAGTTACTGATGGAAAGTTGCAGACTGAGATGTTTCAGTTAGATGTTGACTTGTTGCAGAGATCACCTAGAGGGTGTGAGAGGGAAGACGTGTTTCTTGGTTGATGTTGGTACTAATCAAATTGATTGTGTGAAAGAGGGTGTTATTGCATGTGTTGTAGTGCAGGGATAGAAAGAGGATTAGTATTTCCTTGGCAGAGACAAGTATTTGGGCAAGAGGATGGATATACTGAAAGTAAAGATGAAGATTGAATTGAAGACAAGGTCGATGATGATGAAGGAAGAAGTATGGTTGAAGGACAAAGGAGGTGGAGTAAGTAAGGTTAATGAATTCATTGTTGTTGATGGACTGATAGCAGAGAGTGCTTAGATGTGTGGTGAGAATGACGATAAGTGGCAGAAGTTATCAAGAGGGTTTGTGAAGAAGAGTGCAGATTTTGTGTGTGGTACTGATGTTGATCAATTTGACATTGCCAGCAAGTTTGTTACCTGTTTTGTTTTAGTATTGGAGATGTGGAGATCAGATCGAAGAGGGCAAAAAGTTTTTGTTTGCAGGTTCATATTCTTAACCATGAGGGTTGGGAAACCAAAGGTCAAAATGAAGTCTAGTGATTAGTTGTGGATTTCTTCTTGCAGAATCAAGGTGAGAGGCTTGCTTTTCAATAACCCTGGGTGTCTGATGCCAGAGCATCTTGGGTTTCATGGCAATCTTGAATCACCCAAAAAGATTTCCTTTCACATTGTTCCTATTGGCCAGTTTCTATGTTTTTGGTTGCGCACCTTGGATTTAGAACATTTGTTGTTGTAGACCTCAGGGTATGTTTTGGAAATCATGTTTTGCTTATATCTAGGCTCGCACCTCAATCTAATACTTCGCACTGGAGTTATCTTGGATTTGTGCTCGGGCCTATGTGTTCTTCATGTTCTAATGGTCAGTTGGAGTTTTCCGATCTCGCGAAGCAATTTCCCGATCGGCGAAGCTTTGTGGCTCATATCACGATGTTCCTTGATCTTTGGCTAACGTCTACCTTGGATCGCGAGTCATTTCAACAACTTGGCATCGAGATCTTCTTGATTTGGGTTCTGACCTATATTTTTGTATTACATTTTCTTGTTCTTGGGAAAAGTGGTAGATCCTAGCCGCCATATGTGTTGCGAAGGCTCTATATATTGAGGCATCTGATCTTTGTCAAGTAGCTCTCAGTAGGATAACCTTTGGAAGCTTAATTCTAGGGTTTAGTTCTGGATTTCTGTTGTAATCAGGAGTGTATGCCGAAAGTATGTAAACTGCATGTTGCAGGCCAATTTGATGTAAATTTTTAAACCTGTGATAATGCAAATGTGGGATTTTGCATGTTTCCAGTTCATTGTTGAGTTCTTGTTGATCTTGAGTTGTTGATTTCCACTGTGTTGACTCGGGCTGCATGGTTTGGACCATCCCCTTTGGGGAAACACCTGCCATGGTTGCGTCAGGTAGGAACCCCAACAAGGTCGGCAATCCGACCTTGCTTAGGCTCCTTCCCAAGTTTGGTCCTCAAAAAAAATTGCCTAAATGCTTTGACAAATACTTGTGATTTTCTGACTTGCACTTGACTTTTGGGTTAAAATTGTAGATTGGTTTTCAAATTTGCCTTGATTCTTACATTTGTTTATTGAGATTCATTTGTTTTCAAAGTGGGGGCAATCTGATCATGACATTTAAAATTTTTACATACCTCCAACAGCACAACTAAATCGTCTACCCAAGTCATCTCTTAAAGGGATTTCCTTGCCTTAGCAATTGAACCTTCACCATATTTATGCTTTGAAGAGTTTATAGCCCCAAAATGTTGAGCAAAAATGAGGGTCTACTTGGGCACGATCGTTGAATCCACCTCCAAATTGTGTTAAGTGTTGGGCAACCTTCATCACTTGTCACCTTCATTGCCTTGTATATCGAATTTCATACTTGCCCCAAGTTCTGGGAGCCCCAACTCTAGCGGAAATCAAGGTGTTGTTAAGCGAGATGCCCCAAGAAATGGCGGAAATCTTGCCCCTCTTGGGCTCGTCCACTAAGGTTGAAGCTCACGATTTGTCTAAGTGTTGGAATGTTAGCATGTTGAAATCTAAGTTTTGGCTTGGATTCCATCAACATTCAACCTTAATTCATATGTTTTCCCAAACTTCCATCCTAAATCTGAGATCGAATTTCAACTAGTGTGGAGAACGACTTGTAATTAAAAACTCATCTACTACAAGGCCTTGACTTGCATCTAAAATCGACTTGCCCAAGATCTCTACCTTATCAGCCCTACAAATATAGAAACAAAGAAAACAAAAATATAAATAAATAACTAAACCATTAAGGCTATATATATATATATATACAACTAATTATATATGTAGAAATATAAATCAAAATACGTCTTAATAAAAAAAAGCCAACACAAGAATAAATATAAAGAAAAAGGAATAAAGCACACCAAAGTATCAAAGGAACGAAAAGAAAAAGAATAACATTAAAACCTAGAGAACAAGTTCAAACAAAAATATATATATATATAACCAAAAATAATATTATAGTTAACTATGAATATATATAAATAAATAGCTTATTATATAATTAATAAGTTAATATATATAAATAATTAGAATGTAAAAGATAAAAAATAAATATAAATATCAATATATTGTTATATAACTATCAATATATAACAATATCTATCAAAATAAAAGAAAATACAAATATAAAGTTATATATATAAAGCAGAAAGCAAAAAACCAAAAAGATCCAAGAGAAATAAGAGAGGGAATAAGGCCTCAAGCGAAGAAGCAAAGGATCAAAAGACAAAAGAGAGAAACAAAGAGCAAAAAAGAAAATCCAACAAAGAGAGAACAAAAGGCAACACGCACCAACAAGGCCACAAGGAACTAGAGGAACTAGCAAAAACTAAAAAGAATGACCGACCAACTCTTGATACAAAAAAGACCAAAAAGCACAACTAGAAATTAAACTAAATGAAAAAGAAACAATAATGGGGGATAAACGAAACGAATCAAACCGAATGAACACAAACTCAAAGATGGTAGGACAGGACGGAAAAGAAGAGGGGTTGAACAACCAAAGGAGTGGAGTGAAGAGAAGGGCAAAAGAAAGCAACTACAAAAGGAGAGGGCAAGGTGGATAGCCGTGAAATGAGGACGACTTAAAAACAATGGCAGTTATCAAGAGTAGAAAGCAAAGGTTGCCAAGGTGGGCTAATGGTCCAACCTTCATCTCGATGTTAAAGAGGAAGCATAGAAAAAGCTTGTTTGGTATGGGTGTACCAAATTCCAGCAAACATAAGCAATTGAGATCTTACCCCTGATTACTACAAACATGTGGGCCCTCTGCAACAAGATCCAAATGTTGCAAGAGTTGGTCCAAAGAACAGAGTTGTGTAAAAGTAGGCAAGGAAAAAAGTGCAACAAAAATATTGCGTCTTTCTACCAAATTGTGTCAAAGTATTGCAAAAGATTTGTATACAAATCAAAGATGCAAATTTTGAAGCAAGGAAGATTTGGTCTAACTTCATGAACCAAAGAGATAGTCTAGCAATCCACAAAAGAGGCAACAACTTAGATCAAGAAAAATTAAGAGGTTAAGACATTTCCCCTAATCAATGCAGACACATGGCCCATGTAACAAGATTCAAATGTTGCAAAACAACCTATTGCTGCAAAAATTGGCCCCAAACTAGGGAATGGGTAGTGAATCTTGAAGAATTTGCATTTAAAGTGCAGAGAAAAGTTTAGACAATCAACTCCCTTTGTGTCAAGCTACTATTCAATGAATTTAATCTTTATCATCACCTATTATGAGCCATGACAAGGTTCAAAATCTACAGTCGAATTTCCTTTTGGGGGCTTTTCTTGCCTTTTTAAATGTTTTGCCATGCACCTTACCTCCGTCACTGCAAAAGCATACCAAAGTACACTCTAAGGATGAGTTGCAATATGGACATGCAAAAATTTGCAACCAAATTTTGACCAAGCATTAGTTTTCACTTATTAGGATGATGATAACAAAACAAAAAAAATGATGATTATACATGTATACGGATGTTGGCACAAGAAGGTGTTGGCATACCCACATTTGGTTTGTTTTCAAGTAATGCGTGGTTGGGCCTAGCTAGTCTTTGGTGACAAGCAAACTCAGTATTTTGATTTACATGTGTGTCTACTTGATAGATATTCTACTCTCTTGAGTTCATGCTTATGACATGTAGAGTGTATGCAACACATAAGATATTTAGTTACTATAGATTTATGTATGAGGATAAACTTTTTTCCTATAATTATTATATATTATCATCCCAAGTATCTTACCGTCTACCTTGGGTAAGCACCTTTTGGGGTTGATAAGTTGATGGACTTAGGAAATAGCATTTCCAATACACCCAAGTGTTGGTTGCTGGGTTTGTGCACAATTTATTCTGAAAATTATTGACACTTGTTAATTGGACCTAGAAGGACAACTAAAGAAACAAATACAAATTATGCTTCAAGTTTTGATATTTCCATAGGTACAAAATATGAATAGAGTACGAAGAAACATATTGGTTGTTGGGTCTGTGCAAACTTTATTTTCAAATGGTCCACAGTTGTATTCAACCTAGAATTTCGGCTATACATCCCAAAAAAGCAAGATTGAAATACAAATCAAGGTTTGAGTTTTGTCCATAAATAGAAATTGTGAAGTGTAGCTGGATTCATCTATGTTTTACCCCCTTTTATTCCCAACATTTTTGGGTGTAGCGTTTATATCCCTTTCCATGGATTTTGCATCATATGCTTGTGGATCGCCTTCACTCTTTAATATAGATCCATTACAATGGTTGTGTAGTTGGATTTTCAGTTGACCATCATCTTTGAGTGCTTCATAATGATCCATCTTTGGCATTTTTTATTTCACAAAGGTTTTGAATAATAGGTTTCTGTGTTGCTTGACTTCCACCCATCATCTTTGCTGATATTATTCCCAAGGTGTTCAATTTCAATAACTCCAAAAACCAAAACATATATCATTCTTTGTCATAGTGAGTGTTATGCTAATGAGGATGTTTCAACCCTGTCATTTTTTACAACTCCACAATGATCTTTCATTCTACAACAGATGAATGTTCCCATTTCACCAATGTATGGTCTCCCACAGCAACAGTTATCATGCACCCACCACTAGAATTATGCTCATAGAGAAATCCCATTAGTATTTTTCACTAGCTAATTGATCTCCCACAGGAGCAGTTAATATTTACACGTCACTGTAATCACTCATAGATTGATCCAACTACTATTATTAGATGTGACACTTTTTACAAAAATTGATGTGGACCTGTGGCATAAATTGACTCTGTGTGTGTGTGTGTGTGTGTGCAGAAAATGGTTGTGTGGTGAGTCTGACATTAGACTGCAAGCGAATGCAGAAGATAATTTTAATAATAGGATAGTTAGCCAGTTTGGTCTAGGACATAATTTAATAAGAAGACTCAAGAGTGATTGTTCCCAGTTTGATCTGGGTACATAAGCCACACAGGAAGGAATCCATACTCCCTATGCATGAAAAGTTTTCCATAACCAAAACTCCCAAACTGTTTGAAGGCCTTAATTCAAGATAAGCAAAGAAAATATAAGTATTGTGCTTTAAATATCCAAATTCTAAACTTCAAAAATGTCTTACCTGCTTCCACTGCTACTGAATCTTGATGCAACTCCACAATATCTTCCAGATTCATTCCACTGTGAAGCTGGCAAACTTTTCCAATCAGTTTGAGTAAATAACTAACACAATAGAGTACATACAGACGTAAAATAAAGTAATGTCAGATTTGAGTCTTAATACTTAAAAGCAAGGAAAATAAGTTAATAAAGAGGAAAATGTTTAATGTCACCCAGTATACTGATTCATTAGTAAGAAAAAAAAAGCCGGAACTTTAAGCACACCTTCTGTACTGCCGAATTAATAACATTGTGTAAGCTTCTTCTTGCAGCCTTCCGTGTACCCTGCAAGATACGTTGTGCAATACTTAAGTTCTTCTCAACATCAGCCCGTATTTTAAGGTACCCTGATGCACGAAGCAAGCCCACAATATGCATCATCAAGTCTGTCTTCTTGTCACAACGTCTACAATAATATTCCACATCTAAACCAACACTTCGCTCAACACCCGCCATGTGACAAAGAAGAGCACACTCTAGGTGAGCAACATGCCCACAAACAAACTCTTCATTTAGTTTCCCTTCACATCGAATAGAAGTATACTCCCCCTCACTCTGGTCAGTAGCCTTCCCACAAAGAATACAAGAGCATTCACGGCAAAATCCAAATTCAATGCAACATATATCACAATTCATCGCCTTAAGTGACTTGTTCTTTTGAGTTTCTATACCACATTTGGGATTTCCAGCTTTACAGACCCTCTCTTCACTGAGAACATTCCCACCTACTTCTGGTTCCCTCCCACGCTTTCCACGGGTAGTGATTTTCCCTGTAGTTCCAAGTAAATGAATTCAATATGGGGCATCAATCTATATTATATGGAAAAAAAACTAGTCTTTGTATGAGAATATCTAGATATTACTTGTGTTTCTACCTTATTGCAAAGACACATTTCAATTACAACCTGTAAGTTTGTAACTAATGCAACAAAAGCATCTTACGAGTCCGAAACACATCCAAAAGATATACCAAGACAGAAGTGACTTACCAAGACAGAAGTGACTTAAGAATACAATATACTCTCATGGTGACCAAATTTCAAATTATAAAATTTATAGGGAAAGTGATCAATATAGAAAATACAGGTAAAATGCACACTATGACAGCACAAAATAAAATACTGTGCATCAATACCCTTCAGAAAAACAACAAAATAAAAAACTTTGATAGAAAGATAAAAAAACAAAGCTAGAACACCCAAATATTCAACTAGGAAGTAAACTTCCATATAAAACAAAATCTTTGAATGTATGTTGGCTTAGTTGGGCATATTAGATGCAACAAACTGCAAACCCTACCACCCTATCAAATAAATAGCCTTCTATTTCTAAATAATTATCATTACAATAACAGGTAATTTTCTAACAAAGCTGAGAGCCATAAAGCGAAAAAGTGGATGATCAACAAACTCAAGCAAATATTCTACAGACTAAAAAGAAAACAGCCCCAACCAAAATGTTTTTGGGTAGAAAAATACAACTTTATAACTAGTTCTTTTAAAATCTACTTCATGGTAGTGTTGTGACCTTTTCACACATCGCCCCATTGCAAATGGGGACCCCTTGCTTTTTGGTCCACTTGGTCTTTTGGCTTTTGTTTTTGGTAGTTTTAGTGTCAGTCCCCTAAGGTTCCTTGAGTTTCAAATGAGAATTGATAAAATTGGCTAAGTCTAGAAGAGAAGTGTTGTCCACCTTTGGCTCCTAGAATGGAAATTTTGTGTTTGGCCAAGTGCAATAGTGAATTGATCTTTCAAAAAGAATACCACTGAAATTTTGAACATTATGACATACTATTTTTAGTATGTCTATTTTTAGTAAGTCTCGTTGTGTCTCGATTTGCCCTAATTTTGCATTTAAAACAAACTTACAATTTATAGTAAGTTTATTTTTGGCAAGTCAGCGGGGCATTGGCTAAGGGAGAAGAAAATGGGTATCCAGATCTATACCTAGAAATGTGATCAGAGAAGGCATGACAAGGCATGAAAAAGCACTGAAAAAACATACCTGAAAAAGCATCTTCAAAAAAAGCAGTTTGAAAAAGCATCTACCAAAAAAGCATCTCCAGAAAAAGCAGTCTGAAAAAGCATCTTCAAAAAATCATCTTTGAGAAGCAAAAAAGTACCTAAAAGTAGAAAAGCACAAAAAAGCATGAAATTTCATTGAGTCCGGAAATTCCCGATTGTGCGCACAAATTTGAAAAGAGTGAAAATTGAATGAAAATGTGGAAAAGGGTGAAGTGTTGATCTACGGAACAAGGAAATGCGAGAAAATGACTAAGTTATGAAAATTCCTTCATCCACCTCCAGGAGCACCCTAGAGTGCCAACTTCACCATGGAGTGGAAATTTGTTCCAAGTGAAAAATCCTTCTCCAAAGCCAAAGTGTGCTCATGAACACAAAATTCAAGATGGCAAGGAAAATTTATAAAGTCTAAAAATCCAAGTGTAAAATCCTTCTCCAAAGCCAAAGTGTGCCCATGAACACAAAATTCAAGATGGCAGGAAAAATTTATAAAGTCTAAAAATCCTCTACAAGAGCTCATTTGCGCCCAGGAGGGCAAATCCATGGTAGTCAACATGAAAAATCCTCCATCATGCTCCATATGCGCCCATGGGCGTGGTTTCTACATGCTTGGGGATTTTGTGCAAAGTTAAGAATCCTTCACACCCCCTAATTTGAGCCCAAGTTTGGGAGGAAGAAATGTTGAAAATGGTTAAGTTTGAGAATATCTTTGAAAAGGCAACCATCGGAAGAAAGGACGTGAAGATCCACTAAGCATGGGAAATTCCTTAATTGCATCTCATCAATGCCCAAAGGAAAGTCTGAAACATGAAAACAAAATCTACCTCCAAATGCAATAAACGCTTGAATCCAGTATGAAGAAATTTTGCAGAATCCTTGAAATCCTTCACAAAGTATCAAATGCACTCATCAGCGCAATATCCCAAATGCCAAGGAATTTGGCGAAGTTTTAAAAGTTTGTCGGCAAGCTTGATGTATGCCTCGGGTGTTGGTCTCATTCACACCAAGGAAGGTATTGCAGAGTTCAAAATCCATTACATGCCCTGATTCACGCCCCATGAGCGCTAAATTACCTTGCACAGGGAATGTTCAAAGGATATTAAAATCCTTCACAATCGCAAATATGCACTCCTGAACGCCAAAACACAAAGGGCACGAAATTCATTTCATATGACAAAATCCACAACAAGGTTTAATGTGCACTCTCAAGCGTGAATTCGTATTACTCACGAAATTGCGCTCTAGGGAGAAAATTCGTCATTGGGACTTTTTTGTGCTCGTGAGCGCTAGCATTACACAGGCAAGGAATTTTAAAATCCTTTTATTGAGCTAACTTGTGCTCACTGTAATATTGCAAAGGGTGATTTAAACTTGAGTGAGAATAAAAGCAAAACATTCACGAGGGATTCAGATATTTATTTAAAAATTAAAATACTCGACTATGGCTAATTCGTGCCAAGGGAATATTGTGGAAGAACATTCTTAAAAAGGGGTAAAATATTGAAGGACCATCTATACATCTAACTCACACACGTGGAAGGATTTGGCAAGGTCGATTTAAATGAGTAAGGAAAATCAAAGGTTCGCATTACAAGAGATATTAAAAAATTTCCTTAGGTATGGAATTCACCTATGTCTAATGTGCTCAAGGCGTGATTTAATTAAAGATTGGAAATAATCTTACTTGTGACCAATGGATGAATTCAAATGAGAGTAAAATTTGAGAAATATTAGACACATTTGGAATTCAATTAAATTTTTGAAATTTTCTCGTATATTTGAATAACGTCCAATATTTAATTAATAATGTGTTGGAAATAATTTAATTATTTAAATTCCAACCCCTTTTTAATATGCATCCATGAGGGAAAACAATTGATGAAGATAAACACCAAGAAAGGAATCTTTGAATAAAGGAAAAGGCATAATAAGTGGCGTTTGTAATGACCTAAAAATGGTCATCTAAACCTTAGACCCCTAATCTCAATCTCATATCAAGAAACCTTAGAATTTAAAACGAATTGGAAGAATTCAAGAAATAGACATAAGGATTTTTAGAGAGAGGAGGAAATTTGCAGTAAATTTTCAAAGTCGAGGTTTCCTTCTTCAAAATTCAAAATTCATTCCAAGTATGGAATGAAAAATATGGAAAAGTATTATTCCTTGCATAATTCTTATGTCAATTATTTTATTTTGCAAGAAGAAGAATTCCAATTCCAGACGTTCAAGGAAGACATTCGAGTCCCAAAATTTCAGTTCTAGTGTTGAAGACGTCCAAGTTTCAAGCAATACAGTTCACGGCATTCAAGGTTCAAGACCTCAAAAATCAAAGTTCAAGTATAAATGAAGAAGGAAGAATGCAACATCTTAAAGTTCCTCAGGAAATCCAAGGTCAAAAGTCAAAAAGTCCAACCTATTTCAAGAAGATGAATTCCCAAGCAGGTAAAGGAAGAAATAAATGACAAGCTATTTTGAGCAATGGGTCATTAAATGCTTAGTGGGCATCTTGCCTCATTGATGGGTCAACTTTGACCACTTCCCCACTAACTGAGTGGTTGTCTTCTGATTGGTTCGTGCAGGCCTACTCATTCATTGTAGAATCTTTTTTCATGCCCTAACCCTAATTAGAACTAAGATGACAAGATCTAGGCCATTGGTTTTGTTTCAATCTTGGCCACCCATTGTAATTTGAAGCCTATATAAAGGGCTCACTTCTCATTTGTAAAGGATGGAATGTAAAAGATTGTTGCTTATGAGCTACCAAGATAATAAAGTTGTCATTGAAGTTTGGTGATTTTTTTAAGTATTTTGGTGCTTGCATGTTCTTTTGTTCCTTCACTCATAATAGATTTACTTTCAAGATGTTAGTGGTTGAATGAGATTGATGGTATTGATGTTGTGAAATCGATTTGCTCATACCTTTTGCTAATAGATGATTTCTATGTGTAGTGTAAGGTTGGTCTTGAACTTATATGTGGATGCTTAACTTCTATTGCTGAATTTGCATTGTTGCATGATGGTGTTTATTTGTGATATGAAAATTGTTTGCACAACCCTTGAAGATTGTACCCTCTTTGTGTAGTTGTTGAATTTGGCAAAGCAGAGAGTCGTAGATTTCACTTTAGCCAAACTCTCTTTCAAATTCTTAGAATTAGAGTAGAACTCTTAAACCATTACCTCATTTGCTTTCTGCATATTTCGTGAAAAAACCCTGAAAAAAAGTACTTTCATTGCCATATCATTCAAATAGCTCCCACAACCAGTATTGTTTGAGTCATCTTAAGGAAATAACGTTAAGTCCCTTTGTGATACCAGCATATCACATCAACCACTGAGCTTATCCACGTCTAGAAGGAACCTTCGAAAATTACCTGTGTGATCTTACTTGCAATCTTAGCATACATGGAATTTTGATCAAGAGACGATAAGGTACCTTGGTATTTTATTATGCGTTGGTGTGGTCATAAAACACCCATCAACAGGCAGTAACTTCTTTTATAAATCTACTTTACAGAAGTAACTTCTTTGTCCAATTTCACTTGAGCAGCTCTTCATTATTCAATTTTGTATATTTTGCAATGTGCTATAATCAGAATACAGTAATACCGACTTTGGCCACCAACCTCACAAAGATGGGTTTTTCTAGAGCATTGGACCAAATCCTATCCAGATCACAATTTCAAATTTATCTAATTAATAATGTTTTTTTTAATTTCATTACCAAGAACTTGAGACTTTAAATTTGGGACCAATGATGATGTGTCTGGCTTATTTTAAGATAAGTGTATAGCCTTTGGACATATGGCAAATGAAGCTTATGTTGCCTTACGATCAAAGGAAAGGTTTAAAATTTAGGTCTAATCCATAAATTTTAAATCTGAGTGAACTTAATAGCAATCTATTTACTCAGTAGAGGAGGCACAGGTTCAACCCTGGTGAGTATTTGGGTATGAAGCCCAATATGATAAGTATGTAAGGTAAATAAAAAAACAAAATACCTTTGTGGGATTCCACAAGGGAGGTTTTATATGAATAAGGTATATAACAAAACAACCCCCTTTGCGAGAATCCAGAAGGGATCTTAAGACATAATCAGTTTCTCACTTGAAAGTGAACTAAGGAATGCCTTACCTTTGTGTTTATTAAAAATCAAAAATAGTATTCACACAATGATGTGGAAGTAAAGTGGTTAAATGAATTTTTTCTCTAATATTATCCTAGCCTCTAAATCAATAGTGCACGTGCTTAGAAAAACGTTTCCCAAACTACTGGACATGTATTATTTGATGAAAATGGTTCAAATGACATCAATCATTCAACTATTTTAATCACATTATAATTTCATTACTAGGTGATCCAAAGCCTACTTTCTAACAATCCTTTGAGATCTTAAAGATGATGTAATGCAAAATGAATATACACAATTTCTCATGCAATGAGAGTGCTTTCAGCACCATATAGCAGACTAGAATCTATCATTTTTTAGTAGTTATTCTTCAAGTTCATATTGCGATAACTTGATTCAACATCCATATATTTTAATTTTCAATAAATTAGGTTCTCATTTCAAATATTTCTTAATGTGCACTTCCCCATATCCTAATTTTGGGACCCCGTCGCACCTGCTTGCACCCACACTTCTACAAATACAGTTTAATGCTTAGTACTGTAGGAGTGACCAAAACATGATTCAGTTGATCAGAAAATTCCATACTTCGAATTAATTGAAACATCCTAGCTATGAATCTCATTCTCATAAAATAAAAAAAATATCATCTAATTTGTCAATGACAATGACGATGATAAAGAGCAAGATGATAAAGAGCAATATGACAATGACTTATGTTTTAATCATTTTGACATTGACATGAACTCTTGAGCAGTATTTTATGGTTGTTTTGTTTGTCATATGCATGTTCCGTGATTATATGATTCTAGGCTAATCTATATGTATTAGCCTAAATGTGTGTGTGTGTGTGTGTTTTGGTACAAATGTACCCAACCCTCAAAAAAATTGTAAGGGCATTTACCGAACCCACAATACCTGTAATCATACCCATAATGGTAACTAAGAACTAAATAAATATATTTTTTCCCCACAATAACATGTCTCCAATACCACCAACATCCTCAATTGTTTTCACTTCTAATGGATAGTGAACTACAGATAAGTGAGTTTTCTTCACATGCAATGCTCTGTAAAGGTAAAAAAGTAGGCTTATAAGGACAAGAAATGCCCCTTCTTTTGCACAAGCAAATTGACTATGAAGATGGGGCATCAAAGTTGTGTTATGTAGAGCCAAAACAACATGACTTGGATGGAAGGGGCATCAAAGTTGTGTTATGTAGAACCAAAGAAACTTGACTTGGATGGAAGGGGCATCAAAAATGTGTTATGTAGAGCCAAAGCAACTTGACTTGGATGTTGTTGCTTCCCAACAATCTTCATTTTTAGAGTCAAATAGTCAGCATATAGTCCCAACGCCAAAAACACTTTTGTAGTTATTCTAATGTACCTTCGTCTAATTTCAATGATAATGATAATGCTCTTTATGAAGAACAATACAACAATGACTTACAATTTTATTATTTAATATTGAATAATGAATATCTATCATGACATTCAAATTTGACAAATTGACATCCGCTTTTGAGTAGGCTCTTATAGTTGTTTTATTTTGTATATGCATGTTGTGTGATTATCTGATAATTCATGTTTTTAGGTTTATATATGTGTGTGTGTGTGTGTGTGTTTTAGTACAAACGAATCGAGCCCCAAATAAATTGTTATACCATAATACCTAAATTATTGTATATTACATAAATAAGAGATTCCTTTTACCTACCTTTTCTTCATACGCAATGCTCAAAAGCCAAGCTTCAACATTTTCTTCCAACTTCTCTAAAAATGAACTACAAAGTTTTGTGTCGATGATCAACATGCTAAGACAACTCTACAGTTCGTCTACTGATTCTCAATAATGCCTTCATTTCAAACAATTTCAGCGGCAACAAGTTACGTATAATCTTCAAAAATAATGCATGCAATGTGGTAAATAATTTGCTTAAAGAGCCTAGAAATGAGGGTGAAATCTGTTATGTTAATTTTCATGGAGTTAAGTAGATATTTGCAAGGGATTTGTTATGATAAATTTGAATATTTATACTTTATAATACTATAATCAAATATAATTTAAAGTTGAACAAATTATTATCATATCTTGATCAAAAGCAAACATATAACAATCCAGATTTATATAAATAATATATAATTTCTAAATATCTTGTATTAACAACAGATTCAATACTTATCCAGAACAGATCACTTTAAATAATCAGTCACCCCAAGAAGATCTCAATGGTCTTGGCCCTCATAGCTATGACACACTCTAAGAGGAAAACCATTTAATTAAGAAAACATGTAAAACATGCATCCCAGAAGTACCCTGAACCCTAATATAGACATACTCTATATGCTCCTCCAATGTCAATACCCCACCAAACCACCTTATTGAGTGATCTCCATGTCATTTCCAAGTCTCACATAGAAGCTTTCTATAATCTGCTATTCCTCCCCTTGTTTAAAGAGCCTTTCCAAATATTCTTCACTAATCCCCATTATAATAATCAAAAGGTCACAGTAACCTTTATTTTCTCTCTTTTAATTCCAAAAGATTATATAATTTTCTTTTTTCTCTTTTTTAATTCCAAATTATTATATAATTTTCTTTCCACTTCGGGGAAAAAGTGCCATAAAATGTATCCCTTATACATTAGTTGTCCTCTATAGCTCAAGATGTATCTACAATAAAACTCACAAAAATAATCAATCAAATGTAGCACTACCAACATCACAGTGAACCTATTTCAAGTTATAACTTTATATATTATTTTATTTCTCCAATTTTAGATCTTCAATAAATCTTTCTTGTTTGACTTTAATCACAATTAGATTCTACAAGATACTTTGTTAATCACAAACATAACTACAGCTATAAGTGTGATTTTCAGGAAACTCACATGAATAAGATGTTGAACACTACTAGGTGCAGGGGGGGTGAATCAGCACAATTAAAACTTTAACAACTTTATCTCAGATCTTAATAAATAAAACCATCAATTAGTAGAAAATAAAGTAATGACACATGAACACCAGATTTACGTGGAAAACCCAAGATGGGAAAAGCCATGGTGAGAAATGCACTCACTGTATCCAAATATCTGATTACAATATTTTAGGCCAGAAGCCAAGGAACTCACTGCTCCTACCAGTTTAGGCTCACTACCAAGGATTACACTAATCCTCAAGAAACATAAAATATGGATTCCATTAGAAACACACTCATCCAAAAACAAATAGAAAAATTGAACCTCATGATTCGCTGTAGTGACCTTCCTGTCTGATTCAACAATATGCACCGCAATTTTTCCTTGTTCGCATAAAATAGCCTTCGCACTGAAATCATACACTCTTATCAACAGCCTCATGTTCACTCATTACTCATTTCATTCCTTTCCACCAAGATATATAGACTTGTCCATCGGAAACATCAACAAGGTTGACCGTAAAAATATAAGCATCATTAATACAAAGTTGGCCACCTTGAGCAAAATACTCAATACGGTCCACCCCAAGAGATAAGGAGGACCCAAATACATCATAAAAGTTATTCTCCAAATAATATAATGCATCCATATGCATCGCAACATCTTCCAAAACCAAGCCCAAAAGTAACGTGTGAAAATGCATTAAAACAGGTTACCGATCGGCCCAAAACATTCTCTGAAGCATGTGGCACAATCCAAAGCACGGCACGCCATAGCAAAAGCATCAAAGTCTCTTATCACTTCCCCTAACCTATATCCAAACCCAAACTTCTTGAATCAAGTCACCGCAAATAGCTGAGTCGGCCAAAAGCCAACACCGACAACAGAATAGCGCATGTGACAACAAATCTACACTTGCGGAGCAAATAATCAAAAGATATCTAAACTGAAACACTACACGAACCATCTGACCATGCCAACCAAACCGCATACCATGAAAACCCATTCTTCGAGCCTATCCAAACCATCCTAACAGCTAGCCTTATTGTCATCCAAATAGCCCATCAAATCTTGTCAAATAATCAGTTGGGGACCTGCACACATGATAGTGCAATATTCACATCAGCTAGTCATTAAGACCAGAGCCGCAAGTAGTCATCAACTCAAAGTATTCTTCAATAAGATTGTCAAATACTCTTTCCTGCATGTTCTTGTCAACCACACGTTTGTCTTTCGGATAAGTCACAATCTTCCTAATGTCCTCAAATCTTCTTCATCAATCAATGTCATAGCATCAGCAACTTCTTCAAATCTTCTTCATCAATCAATGTCTCAACCTCTTCAAATCTTGTTCATCAATCTCAGTCTCAGCAACATCGGTTCTCAGCAAGCTGACAATAATGCCACACCAGTGGTTGAGATCAATGATAACACAAATCATAATGCTAACATAAGCATTATGAATCTTTTGCGATTGTGGAGGTAATGAAAATTTGAAATGTTAAATCTCCTACTTTTCAAATTTCTCTATTTGATCATTCATGTACCCTTTTATCTTTGACATGGATGTTTTATTCTTCTTCAATATAAATTTTATAAAAGTATTATTCCATAATTACATAGCACACACTTAGTTAATAACATACATAACCCATACTATGTAATCACCTATTGTTGATTGTATCTATGTACTCAAAATAAATTTCAACATAATCATGCATTCCAACCTACATGAACACCCTGTCTATTAAGCACTTCATTCTATTTTATGGAAGCTAGTGTTAGTTGGGTGCATATGCTTTGTAAGTCACTCTTAAGTAGCATTAACAAAGGAATGCTTTATAAGGCATCCCATTAGTTATGATAAAATATTTATCACACATACATAGGATGGTAGTAATTGCCTTTAGAAAAGCTCTATATATTGTAATGACTTCTCAATCAGAAAGTCATCGTAGAATATTAATATTTGGACCATATGCTCTATTTAGAGGTTGCACCCTCAAAGCAGCACTGCAAAGATACTTAAGCATTTCTATTTTCTCATTTCTGCAAGCTCTTTCTAGGGCCATTTCTACAAGCAGTTTTACTCAGTAAGGGCAGTTTGTAATTGTTCAACATATGCTCACCTTGCTCTAGAGAAAGCTTAAAGAGCAGGAAGTGGGATCTTAGAGATCAAAAAGTGGGTACAACCACAATAGCACTGAATTTGTTGTCCATAGTTTTGTCAACTTTTTCCCTTACAAGTCATTTCCCTTTTTTAGGTTAGAAATCTTGTGCCAATGATTTTCATATATCCTCAAAAGAGCTATCTACCACGGTGCCTTTTCATATATCTCATTGACTCTACCACGGTGCCTTGTGACTGAGGAATTTTCGATACAAAAGGAGTTGGTTTTCCCAAAACAACAACCCACTCCTAACGCCTATATTTTCATGATTTGGCTCAATTCTCTTTGCCTCAAACACTTATTTAAGGTCGATGACTACATCAAAGACAAAAGATTGTGGTTTTGATAGATGGTAGTGCCATTTATAACGTTATCAACAAAATACTAGATGACAAACTATGTTTTTTATTAAGGGTCAAACAGATTTTTAAGGGGCCCTAAAAAACCCTTTAACGAATAGATTTTGAATGGATTTGGAACCCTCAAATGAACAACTGCCATAAATATGGCATAACCAAACAACAACCCCACAATTAGCAAACAATCATCAACCTAAAAGAGACTAACAAGACAAACCACAAGTTGCACCATCAAAAAGCTAAAACCCCTAGAAACAATACAAAGGGTTTTTAAAGGCTCCATTAACCTTGAATAGAATCCAAGGGTTTTTACAGGCTCCCTTAAACCTGAGCCATGGGTTTTAAAAAGGTTCACATAATCTTGGTAATAGAGCAATACACCACCCCAACATCCTCCACCTCAAAAGGAGAAGCACCCACCTCAATGGGATAAACAAGGGATGAAACCAACTGGCGCATTGACAAAACCTTGATCTTGCCTGCAACGAAGGTCTCCACCTTGATAGGAGACATCTCCACCTCTAAAGGAGACATGAGTAAAAAGACCAAAGAAAGAACATAGCAAGTTCTCAACAAAATATTAGCAAAGAAAAGAACTAGAGCCCTCCGAAAAAAATTCACCAAAAACTTCTCTTCCCAAACAGCATAAGAGACCCTTAACCAAAAACACAAGTCTAAATCTGGCCTAGACAAGGTCAAAGCAATCAAATTCAAGCCAAAGACGAAAACCAAAACCAAAATGGGTATGAAGGAGGATAAAACATTCATACCCCAAACAACAAAACCTCTGGAGAACACAAACCTCTAGCAAAAGCAAACACCAAGGCGACCATCAACTTCCAAAACAAGCAAGGCCAAGAGCAGAAGCACATCAACCCAAGAATCTCCCACCGAGGCCTCCATAACAATAAGACCAAGAGCAACTCCCAAAGCAGGGGAGAAAACCCCAACAAGCAAAGCAAACACTTCCACATCTTCACCATCCGCCACAGAGCAACCAGCAGCCACTCTTTCTCCAAAAACCCTGGCATCACAACTAAGACAGGCAAACCCCCGACAACTCCCCAAACGACAGCCATAACAGAGGGCAAAACCCTTGCGTCGTCAAACATGTTGCCTGCGACTCAACTCTGCACCCCTTCCAGAATAAAGGAGGGCCCAGTAGGCATAGGGAGGAAGGGAATCAACCTCTACACCCCCCCCATCGCACCACAGAGTATAGAGAAAACAAAGACTCCCACCGCCACTAGTCGAGAAGCGTCGCAACAAACCCCAAACGCAAATGGCCAAAAAAGAGGTTGTGTGCCTCGCCACAAACACCCGACAACGAATAGCGAACCTCCACGAAAGAGAACAGCAACGCCACCATCATCTTCGTCTGCAAAATCTTCCTCACCTCCCTCTGCAACTCCACAACCACCAAAAACCCTAGACCCACTTCCGCTCCTGCCTTCCATGTTTACTTTCTAATAATGATTGTTTTAAGATTTCAAAGTTTGAACTAAGGTTGTAGGAACTACAAGTAAGAAGTCCCACCATTTTACCAAGGTCCTCCCTAAGGTCAATCATGCTCCATTGTTAACAAAGGATGACCAACTATGTTGCCATGTCTATGCTTGCAATAATTTTCAAATTACACAAGCCAATGCTAATACTATATCTTGTGACGGCAAGTGCCACAATATCAAATTTTCAATGCAGGTTACCAATTGACTACATCTATGTTTTCTCATTCCTTAGGGGGCAAAAAGTGGTATTGGATATTCAATGGTTGCAAACCTTAGGCCCAATAACTTGTGACCATTGCCAACTTTGGCCCAAATTCAACCAGGAGCATAAATTACAAGGATTGGAAGCAAGCAACATTCAAATGGTCAATTCCCATCATATGGAAAATTGTTGGAGAAAGGATGTTCTAGTGTCCTAGCCCAATTTCACTCCTTAGAGGCTCAACCTCTTTCTCCTTCTTCTCATCCACTAGATTTGTAGTACCTCCTTGACAAGCATCAACTAGCAGTTGAGAAACCCAAAGGATTGCCCCTCCAAGGTCCCATGGCATTCCATTCCCATCATCCTAGATTGCCAACCTCTTAGTATTGAGTAATTTCAGTTCTCTTTTGAGAATGTAAATTGGGAAAACAATGAAGGAGCTCTAAGCGGCAAGTATTTTTTGCCCTAGTAACAACCCTTACTCTTCACCGATAGTTATGGTTCCTAAGAGAGGTGGGGATTGGAAAATGTGCCTTGATTCTTGTGAAATCAATAAAGTTACTGTCAAGGATACATTTCTTATCCTTATTATTCATAATTTGTTGGATGAGCTCATAAAGGCTAATTTTTTTACTAAGTTCGACCTCTATTCAACTACGTTAGCCCGAGTTTCCGAGACGGGGGGGCAAGGGGATGGGGAAACGGGTCTCTGGGGCAGATTTATTTTTTGCCATTTTATAGGACATAGGGGACAGCTACATAAAAAATATGGAGAATTTCAAATATAAAGGAAAATTTCACATGTATTCATATGAAAAAATTGATAAATCTAAAATCATTCATCATATACATTATACATAGCAATTGAGTTGAAATGAGAGTTAAATTTCAAATTCATTTATTCATAAATATAATCATTGAATCTAGAATCACTGTCAATATGCATGAATATCAACATGCCCAAATGCTGCAAGTTTGCACAAAATGAAAAGTATAAACAATTGTGAATACAAATCTATATCCTTTTCTTTGATGAGAGGAAACTTCAAGCTTCAAAGCCCATTTCCATGTGAACAAAGGAAGATAGGTTACTAGTTCATCAGCTTGGAGCCCCAAATCCAGGTCCACTTCAAACCCAGTTGAATGTCTTGGTTGATCCACATGGGGAGTTGCACAACAGGTGGTAAGACTATATTAGGAAGAACCTGAACCAATCAATAGCATGAATTCCATACCTGTCGGCTATCACTTACCTGTGTTGGCATTGGGCTTGGCAGACAGACAATAAAGTGAAATACAATAAAGTGGTGGCAGGTGATACCAAATGTGTAAGTGTGGATTTCATTGCAAAAAGCTTAGAGTGCATCTATCTATCTATCAATCTAAGTGTGTGTACATATGTCTATCTATCTATATGACTATCTATACTTTTCATTTTGGTGCGGAATCAATCTTGCAAGTATTTTTTTTTAAATCATTAGGTTTTGGTGGGGATGACCAGCCATCCCTGGGACAGTCAAAGACGTTTGAGACCAAGGACTGTCGACCATCTTCACCAAAACTCGGAATCTCCTGCAATTTTTGCGAAATCAGAAACGCATTGGAAATAGTTCCCAACATCCCCTTGTCCCTGATGAGGTTTCCGTTTCTGGAACGTTGGCATTTTGGGTGGAAATGGATGTTCGGGTTTCCCTACTATTTAATCTATCACCAAATTCAGGTCAAAGAAGTTGATATTCCTAAAACTTCCTTACAAATGCTTGAAGGCCACTTTAAATTTTAAGTCATACTCGTTAGCTTCATAGCCTTACAAATACTTTGTTTTGTGGTTGATTACACAAATTAATGTCTTTCTTTCATAACATTCTCATCTATAGCAAGACATGGACAAATCTTGTTCGTCATGTGGAGATAACCCTCATGAGTTTATTGGAGAATTCTCTTTGCTAAGCACTCTAAATGTGCCTTTAAGGTTCAATAGGTGGGGTATTTGGGCCATATAGTTTCACATGCATGTGTCCAAGTTGATCCTAAGAAGATTGTCATGATACAAGAATGGCCACGCCCTAAATTCATTAAAAGATTGTGTGGTTTCTTCGGCTAGACAAAGTATTATCACAAATTTGTGCATTATTATGGTAAAATTGTTGGACCTTTGACAATAATGCTCAAAAATAACTCTTTCATATGGTCTAAATCAATAGAGGTGGCCTTTAATGCACTCAAAGCTGTTGTGTTCTACTCTTGTGTTGGCCCTACAAAATTTTGATTTTCACAAACCCTTCATTCTAAAATGTGATACCAAAGCTGTTGTGTTGTACTCTTGTGTTGGCCCTACAAAATTTTGATTTTCACAAACCCTTGATTCTAAAATGTGATACCTCTAGCTCAAACATAGGTGTGGTGCTTATCCAAGGGCGCCACTAGCCTTAACCGTCAAAAAACTCACAAGGCACAATGTGGCTAAATCGACATATGAAAAATAAAAAATGTTAGCTACTGTTCATGTAGTCCAACAATGGGGTTCTTGCCTATTAGGTCACAAGTTCCAAATAAAAACACATCATCATAGGCTAAAGTATTTTTTGTAGCAATGAGTGTCATTCCACCAACCAACAAACAACGAACAAAAAGGATGCAAATAAATGACTATGAGGTTGTCCCTAAGAAAAATAAGGAAAATGTGGTAGGAAATGCCCTCTACCCCAATATGAAAGAAAAGGTTCCACCTTTGGTCTTTCCATCTTGATGCCAAAGTGGATAGATGAGACCAAGAATGACTAGGCTACTAACCCTACAATTCAAGACAATATTAAGCAGTTGGAACAAAATCCACAATCAATGTTAGGTTTCCAATGCACGTGCCAAAGCCTTACTTATCATGATAGTGTTATTTATGCCCCAACTAGGTGCTCAAGCCTCAATTACTAAGGGAATTGTTCCCCTCCCCTATTGCAGGACACTCATCTTTCTTGAAGACCTATGAGCATGTGAAGCATACCTATGACCATGTGAAGCAAAATTTCTTCTAGGAGAGCCTTAAGTAGGATATTAAAGATGTGTAATTGAATGTGATGTTTGTCAAAGGACTAAAGGGGAAACTCTTCAATCCCTAGGATTGTTGTTGCCACTTCCTATTTCCAATCAAACTTGGATCAATATTACTATGGATTTCATTGTGGGGATTCCACTTTCAAGTGATAAACAAAATATCTTGGTGGTGGTAGATCATTTGACCAAATATGCACATTTTTGTGCATTACCTCATCCTTATATGCTTGATATGGTTGCTAAACACTTCTTGGATTCAATCTTCAACTCCATGGAATGCTTCATTCTCTTTGTCAATGATCATGACCAATCCTTCGCTAGCAAGTTCTACAAGAGTAGTTCAAGTTGCAAGGAACTACCTTGAACATGAGTTTGGCTTATCATCTTCAAACTAAAAGTCAAAAGGAGATTTGTCAACAAGTGCCTTGAGACTTATTTGCATTGTTTTTGTCTAAGACCATATCACATGATCCAACACATGGCTGAGGTGGCATACAATTTAGCACTTCCACCATCTTCTCAAATCCACCCAATTTTTCAAATCTCGTCTCAAGAAAATGAATAGGACAACTACTCAATCACTAATAGCACAACCTAAGTTGGATGAGGAAGGCTCAATATTTTTAAAATCTAAAGCTACTTTGGACAAATATACCAAGCAACTTCACAATCACTCTCATTATTGTAGTCTTGCAAGTTCATTGCGCTCTCTTTTTACACCAAATATAATTTGAATGGAAACAAGTATATACCTACTTCTAAATAGAGTTTGCATCATTTCATAGTCACTCAAATAGAGATTTGGGATGTCTAGATCCAATTTGGATTGAAACACAGATCAATTTATTTACATTTATTTAATGTTCTAATAAGGTGTTTATAATACATAAATATGTCAAAATGTGAACTTCAACATACTTCATCTAGCCATTGACTCACAAATAATCAATGGCATAACATTCCAAGGACCTTAATTCTATACAATACTTCACAAAGCACATGTACAGGATTATTGAGTTGGTCAAATCCAATAACAAAGTCGGATAAAATAAAGATGGTACAGAGAATCTCATAAATTCAAGTACTAACATATTTGTACTTATACATAGTTCTCGACGAACTTCCATATAAATTTTACTTTTTAGAAAAATTGACACAAATCCCCATGTTTGATCCAACCAACTCATTCAAGCAAGCATCAACTTTTCAAATTCTACAATGTGAAAATGATCCTAGGACCTATGGGTTATGGCACACAATATAACTCATGTTAAACAAATCTAAGTGTCTATTTTTTTGCCAATGACAAATATAGCAACAATACTTTCTCAAGATAGACAAAACTAAATGGGAATCGGCATGGATATACAAATTTGACTATTACAAATTCTAATTCATCAACTCTTTATTATAAAGACCACTTATTATATAAAAGGGTACTAACAAAATAGAAAAATAAGAAAGAGTTTATCTTAATATCACTAAAGTTGTCGTCTCTTAATCGAAATATTATGATGTATAAATTAGTTTTCCTGGAGCTCCAATAAATCATCCAACCATTGGATTTATGAGTGAATAATCAAAGTTACCCTTATAAGGAAATGAAATCTAAGTTTCAATTGTAAAAAAGGTCACATGAAGGTGGCTAAAGAGAGGAGAGCAATTTTGGTATCTTTCAAGTAACCTAAACAACAAATGCAGGCAGATCCTCCCCAACTAAAACAATCAAAATGCCACTTTTACCTACATTAGGTTTCCCCACAATGGCTATAACAAGAATGTGACCTTCTACCTCATTTGTTTCTTGCATGCCCTATATTTAACCATTTACAAATACAAAGTGAAATATAAATTCAAAATCGCATAAAGATAAGTACAACAAAACCTAAACAAATTTCTATATTGATGTTCACTTAGTCATATATGTATTCAACGATTATTCCTTAGTATTCCTTAGTATTTAAAAAAGGAATTGTCAAAATACCTAAAAAAGACTAAAATGATTTCATTTATCGTCAATCTTCTAAATAAATAATTCAACTCAAAAGTCAATGGCCATTATAAAGGGAACATTTACATGTCCTTACTGAAAGTCATTTATAACCATCCATATCCAAACGTATTAGAGCAACAAACAAAAAATAGTAATTTAAACTCTCTTCCAAATTCCTCTATAGTAGAGAATTACATTCCAAAACAGTTCTAGATAACCATAATCAAGCATGTCTAGAGTTGACTAAGAATGTTCAAATATCTAGTATACACAAAATTTTAAGCATCTACTACCCTGAAAAACCTTGCAATTAATACGCCAAACAAAACCATCAAGCAATTAGTTGTTTCAAATCCAAGAAACAAATAGAAAATTGATACAAAAGAACAAATGTTAGATTAAACATGGAAGATAGAACATGAGCAATACTAAAGTGATCACATGTTCCATTCTCCAATGGGTTTTTTAAGATGATGTGATCATAGATGAGCCCTCACAACCAAGGTAATTGTGCAAGCTCTCATGAATGTAAACATCACAATCAAAGAAAATTGTCGCTTACATTGGGGGCAAACAAGTCACTTCCCAACTTTATTTCCTACATTCAAAAGAAACTATTGGTAACTTAAGCAAGTCTTGGAAACGTGACTCGTTTGATGCAATAGAATAGATTCCTCGTCTATTCATATCCCAAAACGGAAATCAAGGTCAACTAGTTCTCGTAAGAAGATTATCTAATCAAATTGGCCCAAATGTTCCATTTTCCAATTCTATATCATCAAGGATGGTTGAATTCTAGGTTGTTTCCATCACCTGCCACCTACTCCACTTGATTTTCTTTAATGGCTATTTCTAACAATCTTACCAGATAAATGTTTTTATTAGGTTTCACAAACAAATAAGATAAATTATAAGCTTAAATATCTATTATGCCCATAATCCTATAGTGTGTGTGGCTATATGTGCAGTTGATTTGTCGCTAGTATAACCTCTTAATTAAGTTTTATGATCATTATTATAGTCGTGTACAAGTAGTTAAGTTGCCCTTAGCTAGCATCCATGGCACAAGTATGGTTTATATAAGAAGTGGTGATTAGTAGCATGATATTGTGAATAGTGTTATCATTGGAAATTTTTGTAGGTTTGCCCCCTTGAAGTGGCTTATTATTCTCAAGCAAGTATTTGCAATATATTTCCTTTTATATTCTTCGTTGTGCAAATTCTTTCATTACAAGTGGTATCAAAGCATGATCTAGGCATTCGAAAGGCAATAAACAAGGCATTTCTTTTTTCAATTTTTGTAGTCAAATTGTGAACTGCACATATCTCTCAAATTGGCTGAAAAATTACAACTTTTTAAGGGTTGATCAAGAACATTGAAACTCCTATAATTCATATTTGAGGTCATTTAAAGCTGATTTGAAGTTATTGTGAAATTAGGGTTTCTACCAAAAGATGGCAAATCAATGATTTTTTTCTAGTCTTTGGATGGTTGATCAAGGACATATTGAAGCTCCCACAATCCAAATTTAAGGTCATTTGAAGAATTTATTGCAAAATTAGGGTTTCCACCAAATTTGCTCCCATGGCTACAAATCAACAGTGTAACACAGGGACTCATCACCACTAACCCCCCCCTCCCTGTACGTACCAGGGACGTCCCCTTCCCGAAGACTTGGCATCCCCACGTCCCCCCACCACCAAGTCACCGTCGGGACGTCTGAGGGATGCCTAGGCGTCCCTCAACCATCCCAAGGACACCTCCAATGATGAGGAATTTGCCTTGGGGATGATTAGAGGCCTCCTTTCACTACATTTTGACATGATTTTGTACTTGTTTTGATATCTGAATATATGCTACTCATTGTAATCATCTTTATGATATTTTTGATATAATATAAATTAGAATCTTCTATTTGCCAATAATTTGAATTTTTAATAGTAATTGGTAATTCGATATTCAATGTTCAAGTACATTGTATTTTGTATAGGGTATGTTGCAATTTTGCTATGTTCAAGTTGTTGGTATAATTAGTTCTTATACTGTTATACATCATTTCCTAACTAGTGTTTCAAGTACTATATGTATAGTATATTACAGCTCCCCCTCCCCTCCCCTGCCGCCATCCCCCCATCGTCACCAAATTGAAGCCCTTTCTTCCCCTGCCCCACAAACCTGTCCCGCTGTCTTGACGTCCCTCAGTGCCCATGTTACACTGCAAATCAACGAATTTATTGAAGATTTTTTTAAAATAAGTGACTTCCAAGTAGAGGTAAGATAGAATAATAATTTCAACATATTTTATTTTTAATAAATAATTGTCAAAACCATTTTAGAGACATCATGATGTGGTCCCAAACTAGAGAGCAGTGCAAGAATTTCCCCACAAAAAAAACTCCTAACAACGAAGATGTAGATTTCGGGTTAAAATTAGGTCAAACAATAGACCTAATGTGGTTTTCAACAAATGAAAAGGCGAAAGGGTTGGAAGAAAGTTTGTAAAATATGCAATCTCAAACATCAAAAGTGACTAGCATGAAAGACAACATGGCTAAGGTCACAGAAACAATGTCCCAACTCCAAAGATCTATCAAGCTTTCTCTCTCACAACCAAAGTCACAAGATGATGTTTCAAGCATTCAAGATGGATCATCCAAGCCAGCTAAACTAGATCCAATTACTACAACTAATTCAAGATCTCAAAACCTACTACTAAAGGTGGATATGTGCAAGCTTGATGACAAAGATCAACTAACTTGTACAAATCAAATGGAGAATTTTTTTGATGTATATTGAATTTGAAATGGGCAAAAAGGTGATAATGCCTTCCTTATAACTAGAACCAAAGCAATTGATTTGGTATAAGTGGCTTTTTGCTCACAAGAAGAAGATGGTATTTAGAGTTAATTGGTCAATTTTTATTGATGAATTATAGTTGTGCTAGTATAACATGGCAAATAACTACTTGAACTAATTGGCAAAATTGCACCAAAGAGGATCTATCAAGGATTATATTCAATAGTTTGGAACCTAGAATTGTGGGTGGAGACAATCACAAATAAAAATTTGAATGACTTATTTCTTGGTGGGCTCAATGATCATATCCAACATGAGGTGTGCATGTTTAATTTGAGTCCTATCTAGGTCTTTTATTATGGCACATATGGTAGAGGAAAAGTTTTTAGCTTCTAATAGGGAGGATCACTAGAAACAAAGATGGGAAAACTCCAACACTATCATCTCTTCAACCTATACAATTGACTCCCTAACAAATGAAGGAATAAGGGGAAAAGGGTTATATTTCAAGTGTGATAACAAATATAGTAGAGGTCATAAATGTGCTAAGAAGTTATTCAAATTAAATGCACCAATGATGAAGAAAGAGATAAGATGCAGTAATGGTTGTGGAAGACTCAAAAGATGTCCAACCATCTCTCGCCATGCACTTAGGCATTAGCAACCCACAAATACTTAAGATACTACGCTCTCTTAGACAGCAAAAGGTAATAGTATTGTTTGACTTGAGGAGTAGAAGTACATCAACAAAAAGTTGGCAGCACAATTGAACTGTTTCATTTACCCAACCCTACAATTTCAAGTTATTATTGCAAATGGAGGTTCAATCAATTGTATGGGAAAATACCACAATATTAAACTCGCCATGGGAGACTACATGCTTGATTTTCCCATGTTTCCTATCCCTGTGGCTAGAGCTGAAATTGCTTAGGGAATTCAATGGTTCACTACCTTAGTTGCGATGAACTTTCAAGAACTATTCATATGTTCTCACTCAAACAATAAAACAATTAAAGTAAAAGGGTTGCAAGCAAGGTATCCACAAAAGGTATGTTTGCACCAAATGAAAAGATGCTTCATAAGGATTAGACAGGGTTATGGCTCAATTATTGTCATTTGAAGTGCACAGCCAAAGATTCCCACATTACCAAATCCACAAGCCATTTTTAGAGATATCCCAATAGGATTACCTCCCACAAGAGATCTTGATCAAGCCATTCAATCAGCACTAGGATACCATCTACCATCCTTTACCTCTTCTTCTAACATAGACCAAACAATTAATGTAGTGGAAGAATACATTCGCCACCAAGAAGAGGCGCTCACTCATTTCAAGGTAAGCAAGGCAGAGGCATATACTAGAATGCAGCAATAAGCTAATCATTGTAGAAATTTAATACACATATTGCTAACTAAGCTAGAGGCAAGTGGAAGACACACACAAAGAAGCTAAGGGGACTGGAACAATCACAAAGTGCCTCATCAAATGAAAGAGTTTGTTTGCCAAAGATGCCACATGATAACATGGAGATTTTCTATAGAAGCATGTACAAGTGATCAACATCATAGATAACGCTTGTGTGAAGGGGGGCATATTACATCCTTAATCCTATAGTGTGCATAGAGATATGTGTGGTCTGTTGTAGCTAGCATAACTCTTAATTAAGTTATAAGATAATTAATATAGTCTTATATAGGTAGTTACACCCTTGTGATCAACATCGTGGATAGGACTTCTATGAGGGGGGCATGTTACACCCTTAATCTTATATGTTCATAGAGATATGTCTAGTCAATTGTGGCTAGCATACCTCTTAATTTAAGTTATATAATAATTAATATAGTCTTATATAGGTAGTTAAGTTGGCCTCAATGGCACCCATAGCATAATATTGGTATATATAGAAAGTAATGATTAGTTTATTATCATGATATTGCTAATTGTGTTCTTGTTGGAGACTTGGAGGCTTGCCCCCTCATAGTGGCTTACTATTCTCAAGTATTATCAAATATTTGCAACATGTTTCCTATTATATTATTTTCTTGTGCAATTTATTGCATTACAATAGCTTTCTAGTAAGATAAATTAAACAATCAAATTATAAGGTTTATCTCCTAAAGGAATAAAGATTAAAAGTAATCAAATATTTAATCAATGCTAAAGCAAAAAAGGAATCAGGATCAATATCCATATCACCTTAAAGCAATATTTTGCATCTTAAGTTTAAGTTTACAACCTTCATTATCAATGATGCAAGCACCTCACAAATTTAGATTCTAATTCTAATTTCAAATTGTTCTTTGCTCACAAAAATATCAAGGAGTATCATTTCACAATCAAAATCCATCATTTTCTCATAAAAAGCTATAATTCGTTCTTATCATTTTGTATTTGAGTTCATAAGCCTCTTAGCTCATATATTTTTTTCATATTATTTAATTAATTCCTTTCCATACTATCTTCTCAATGATCATAATAATCAAAATTCATGTCTCTTAGCTTTAATAAGTTTTCTATAAGAACATAAAATCCTCTATAAAATGTTACACTAACAATCCAACATTCTTACCATTTTAATTATATTAGTCTTCTACGAAGAATTACGAACACAATTTAATACTTGTCAATAAGAGTTTGTTGAGCCAACCAACAAGTTCCCAAACTCACAACAAAGGACAACCAAAGTGTAGATAGTCATCTTATTTTAAAGAATCTTACAACACGAAACAGGCAAAGTGTAGAGAGTAGTTTTAAAATAGTCTTACATTGAAGACATAAGATACTCTTATGGACCAATCTAATTCATTATTCATTTTAAGCCATGTTTAAGTTCCTTTACTAAAATATATTGAATCTATGTAAGGTCCTTTTTTGTTTTAAGTAGAACATTTCTAAGTGGAGAAAGGAGTCATCCGTAGAATTTCAAGTACCTAATAAGAAGACAATGCAAGTTGCACATGAAAGATCTAAAACTAATAATAGATTAATCTAAAGAAAAGAAAGAAAAAATATCAACATGCTTAATGGTAACATGAATTGAATATCTAAATTGTTATATAAGTCAATCACTCATTTAGACATTATCTACAAACTCGCATAAGCTATAAATGTGGTTAAGGTGCATAACATATATAGTAATTAGATTTTGGATGGCATATTTATAGAGGGTTTCATGTTGCTGAGAACATGATGAGAGAGGGTTTCACGCTAGTGAGAACATGATGAAAGTGGATTCCACATCTCAAAATATAGAGGGCTTCTTGACCATTTTTAATAGTCTCAATTTGTGCTTGGAGGAAATAACCTAATCATTGACGAGGATTTGTATCCTCCAAATCTCTTCACATAGATGTAACTTACATTAAAAAAATGTTGAAAATACTATTAAACAATCTAGTTATGCTCCTAAATTCTCATGCTCAAGGATTCCATGGATGCATACAAATATAAACTAGAACTAATAGTAAATTATGGTCCATCAGGATGCTATTGTAACAGATTCTCAACTCTATAATCCACAATAGTTGTCGCTGATTTCCTTGCATCAAAATCATGAGAACACAAATCTTGGACAATGAAAACATAGTGAATGTGCGTGACCTTTTTTTTAGAAATAGCCACTAAAACTAGCTATTTCTTAACCATGTGGCAACACAATATTGAAACAAGACATGTTCGTCGAGTGAAGGGGTCCGTAATTGGCCACAACTTTGGATATCAAGCACTATGAAATTGAATATAAAGTCTACAACAATATATGGGGAGAAATCGGTGACCACTTCTACCTACTCTCTAAAACCCAAAGTACTAGCCTTTGGTCATTTGAAATGTAAGCAAAGTATCCACTTACTTACCACCCTACTAACATTGAAAATTGGTCATTGAAGACTTAAAACAAAAGAACCTATTGAATGAGACTTTCTTAGGTCAAATCGGCACAAAAATTATTAATGTAGATCACACCAAGTACATATTACAGTGTGAATAGTGAATAGGCTTAATTGGTTCAAAGCATACGCATAACAAAGTGCATAGAGGCTTCAACAGAGTGAAGGGTAGGTCAAAGCTTTGGATATCACACACTATGAAATAAAATCAAAAAGTGCGCAACTATATATGGGGAGACAGCAATAACAATTTCTACCCACTCTTTGAAAAACAAAGTACTAGTTTTTGGTCAATTTGAAATGTAAGCCAGGTTATCCACTTACTTACCACCCTAATATCATTGAAAATTGATCACTGAAGACTTAAAACAAAAGAACCTGTGAAATGAAACTTTCTTAGATCAAATAGGTACAAAAGTGACCATGTAGACCACATCAAATACATATTAGAGTGCGAATAGTGAATGGGCATGAATGGTTTAAAGCATATGCATAACAAAGTGCATAGAGGCTTCAATAGAGTGAAGGATACGCTTTAAACTTAGATATGATATTGTTAATGTTTGTGCATAGAGGCTTCAATAGAGTGAAGGATACGCTTTAAACTTAGATATGATATTGTTAATGTTTGTAGCTTCAGTCGTATGATCATTAGAATACATATAATATATGTTGATTAATAATTATATAATATATATGTTATATTATTATTTATCATATGAAATTTAATATTTAATATTAAATTATTATATTACTCTTAATTAATAATTAATAATTGATTGATGAAACATTATAAGATTAATTAAATTATAATTAATGGGAAGAGGCATGTCCCATGAAGGGACATGTCTCTCTTAGCCTCATTCCCAATATAAATGAAAGAGAGATTGTTGCATTTGAAAAACACATACAACATAGAGTGTTATTACATTTGCAGCTATCCTAAAACTTAACATGGTATCAGAGGCAGACTGCAAATGTAAGAGAGTAGTTTGTTGATGGTGAATGTGTGACTGTCTCAGAAAATACAGTCTCGGTACAGAGACAATATCTCACAAATCCACTGTTGGATTTTTCTGAATTTCGGATATGTTGGTGAAAAACAAATTTGAAAGAATCTCACTGGAGCGATTGGAGAGAAAGTGTGGGGTTCAAAAGTTATGACAGACTGTCTACGGGTCTATGTGAAATTCCTGAAAGCGACTTTCATTAAAGAGATGTATTAATTTGTTATGATCGTGGTCGAGCATTAACAAAAAAGCATGCATTCAAGGAAGGGTGTCTATTTCTAGAAAGAAAGCATCAATTATAGAGTGTCACCTCTCTCGGAGAAATCAAGTCATTTCATTAGAAGACATGAGAATTGTTCAACGATATAAGAGTGGGAATTGTACATTGTGGGGGGGGATAATAACCAATTTTACATTTCCAATTGAACCATTCGAAGGGGAGGTGTCTCTCAAATAATCTGAGAAGGTGTTTTATGATTTGATGTATATGGACCTTCATTGAAGCAACTTGTCTCAAGGATGTTGATGTGCAGATAAGTATTTCTTATCCTTGAATATTACATTTATCTTCTCATTGTAGTATCTCTCTTATTTGTATTTCTATACATACTATAAAAGCTATTTGCTTTGATCTTTTCTGAGGATGCTCTTGCAGGAAAAGGAGAATTGACGTCAAATTCAAATGGAGTCTGATGCTCCATTAGAAGCATCATTGATGAGGAGATCAAATGATTGATATTCAGAGGGAGTTCAAAAGTCCATATGTGTGACTATATGATTTTAATGGGCCTGCCTCCTGTGTACATCATAAGGAAGTGACAACTTCCAAATGATTATCACTTGTATTTGCAGAAGTTATTGGAAGGTGACGACCTTACAATAACTTAAATCATGATATACATTATTTATAATGTTGAAA
>MU227926.1:277886-293415 GCA_018584345.1 Thuja plicata
GAGTGTTAATGTTTGTAGCTTTAGTCATATGATCATTAGAATACATATAATATATGTTGATTAATAATTATATAATATATATGTTATATTATTATTTATCATATGAAATTTAATATTTAATATTAAATTATTATATTATTCTTAACTAATAATTGATTGATGAAACATTAGAAGATTGGTTAAATTATAATTGATGGGAAGAGGCATGTCCTTTCTTATAAATAATAATGAATAGACATGTCCCATGAAGGGACATGTCTCTCTTAGCCTCATTCCCAATATAAATGAAAGAGAGATTGTTGCATTTGAAAAACACATACAACATAGAGTGCTATTACATTTGCAGCTATCCTAAAACTTAACAAATATGTTTAAAAGATTTGAATCCTAAGAAATGGTAGCCTACCAAATCAAAAGAAGATTATGAGCTCCTAGACCAATATCTCACTTGATAGCACATAAAGAAACCCTATTGACTAGCTATGGGCATGGTAACCTATGTTGAACTAAGGCATAAATAGGGAGTTTTCAAAGCAACATTGACCCTAGATAGGATTTTAAACATTGATATGCACACACATTCATGATCAGAGACTTTACTAATGCCAAAGAGCAAATGAAAAAACCAGATTTATATGGACAAAGGTTATAAGTTAGCGTTTGAAGATTAGTATTTGATAACTCACAAGTTAAAGTGAATGAAAATGTGGATACACAGATACAAAGTTGTATATCAAATGCTAGTGAATATGGAATTCAGAAAAAAATCAGAGATAAGCCTGACTTTTATAATCAAATATAAAAATGTAATGCTAATTTTCCCAAAGTTATTTAATTTCTTGCAGCAAATTCATTATAATGAATTGGCACATTTTTATTATACTATACTCAAAAGGTAATTTAACCAAACTATTATTATATCTTGATCAAAAGCAATGAGACATTTAACAACCCAAATTATACAGCAAATTCAATATTTATATATATTTGACCACTTGGAATAGCCACCCTCACCCCAATAAGATCTCAATGGTTTCAGCCCCTATAGCCATGGCATACTCCAAGAGGTAAAGAGTTCAATTAAGACTGTGGCATGTAAAACATGCACAATGGCAACTGCTCAACACAGAGCCTTAACTAGGCCAATCCTAGGTGTACCTTATACCATGAGTTAGACATATCCTACATGCCACTTCTCCAAATTCCATAGCCCACCAAACCCTGTTCTCCCTTGAGTGGTCTCCTTGCCATTTCCAAGTCTCAAGAAGATGCTTTATATAACTATTTTAAGGTGGTTTCCAAACAATCACACCCTTTCACAATGATTACCTTTACTAATTATTTGATAAATACAATTGTTCCCGTCTTTTAAAGGACCTTTACAAAAAAAAATTATTGATCCTAATTTTAACATCCAAAAGGTCATAATAACCTTTATTTTATATCTCCCTTTTATTCCAAAGGGTTATATTTCATGTAAAAGTACCTTTTATTTCACTTTGGAAAAAGTTCCATAATAAAAACTGGTTTGCTTCTTTTAGCGACAGCACTGATTTTGTGTGTAAGGGCTTAATGGGACATCTATCAATAAATCATAATTATCGTCATTTTGATATCAATTGAAATGTTCGAAATAAAGCTGTGTCTGAAAAATAATAGCTTACAAGTAAACTTTACAATTCCCTTAGCCAATATAAGTAACCATCATAAACTCCAATATCAAGACAAGGACCACATCCCTGTCCCCATATTCATGTAATCTAGTAACTATATTTATAGCTCTTACATTTAATATAGATATACTATTACAGTATTACTCATTTACTCCCGTATCCTGAGTTGTTCGGCATCCTCATATCCTTGTACCAATGGCCATGCTCCCACGTCTCTATGTGACTGAACAAACTAGTAGTCCAATATCTCTCTTGTAATTTGTCATCCAGTGACAAATTTACTCATTAAACTGAAGGTTTTACAACCATGGTGCATGAAAAGGTTTTGTTTCACTTCCATTCTATCCATAACGAAATCAGATGCAAACGTATACATCTGCTTAACGTCAAACCTTAACAGTATAAAAGTTAATCTACGGGCTACCATCGTCTGACTCTGGCCCAAAATCTATTCCATGCCTGAGAAAAGAGCTTCTCTATCATATCTAGAACAAACCAAGTAATAATCAGACTCTTTTGGAGCAAACTGTGTAAGCAATTTCTAACATTGATAATCGCACTCCCTAATCCATCATCGGGATAACATTGGCAAGAGCTACAATGCATTAATAAAGATCAAAAATAACAAAGAGTATGTAGACTGATTGACCATTGTCTTTACCACACTAAAATCGGAGAGTTCTGAACAAAATCCTCAACATAGCAACAAAATTGAATGAGGAGGAAAGAAACCTTCAGCAATGCAGGGGACCTCCCACTGAAACGAGATGAAAAAACTCTCAATATCAGTCCCAGGAAACTCCGTAATAATGTACTCTTGGACAGCCCTCTTGCTAAAGAAATAGACTCGTCTGCCTCCCTTCTGCAAGCGCTTGGGCAAGATCAGGTAACGGTCCAGCCAGTAGCCCTTGGGACTCCTCCTCTTACCCACCCTCCAACTCCATTTGTCACCGGCCATTGGCCATCCCTCCGGCGCGTACGGCCATCCCTCCCCCTTTGAACTCGCTTTCACCGGCGAATAACTTGCCCCTTCTTTCCCGGGCGAATAATTCTCCGCCCCCGGCGCCGACGGAGAGTAATCCAAACTTTCCGGGCTCCCTATACCGTTTGCTACCCCTGCGCGCTCCTTTTCGGGTGTGGGGGGCGTTTCGCAAACCTGCCAATCAGCCATTACCGCTACCAGAGACGGCAAAAAAAGTACAGAAACCCTATCTGACACTGCTGTTGCTGACGGCAGGAAAGTAAACAATGACGAGAAGAGTGTGTAGGATTTTTATCTTGACTAACTTACTAATAATTTTCTTTTGACCTACCCCCTCGGTAAATTTCCGATTCACAAGAATAAATAGAGCGAGCTGTAATAACAAAAAAATGCAGAGTGTAGGGTGTGAGTACAGGTAAGCAGAAATACCTGACAGGTGCCCGCTACCTGCAGCGTTGCAGTTACCCTCCCCATTCTCCTTCTCCACATCTTCTAAGGCCGCTGCCATTTTCTCCTCTCTTTTTTTTCCTCTTTTCTCTTTTTACCTTGGAAACCTCCTCTTTTTCCCCGTTTTAAGTACTAATTTTCCTTGTCAAATCTCAGACATTTTGGTTCCTATGTTCTTCTTCGCACTTCATCTCATATCGTTTGTTTCTCGATTTTATACGTTTCCCGTTACTCTCAATCCTTACCTCGGTTCAAAATATGTATCAAAAATTCTACCTGGAATGATTGATTATTGTTGCATAAAAGATTACTTCATCAAAATGAATCAAATGGAAGTTGATAAGTTGATAAGACTAGAATTGTACTTATAAGGGGTTTAAGGAATAAGCTATAGGAAATTACATCTATTGTAATATTATGTTAAATGAAGTATTATGTCAATAAATAAAAAAATATAAGAATGGCATATTTTCAAATAAAATGAAGTAATGATTATATTTTCAAATTGAACTTAATTAGCATACTTATATTTGAAATATATATAGAGTATGTGAAGAGATATTTTAGAAAACTTAAGCTAATAACAATAATTACAATAAAATGGTAATTGTGTGATTGGTAAAGAAGGATTGAAGAAAAATATTAAGTCAAATAAGACACAAACATGTAGGAAAATATAACTCGAGCATGGCTTGATTTTATAAATATATCAATAACAAATAAATTAATGAAGAAATAGAATGAACAAAAAAAAATGGAGAACAGTCAAAAGAAGGTGGTGGTTTATTGAGCTATAGGCATTGAAGTGGGGTGATAAAGGGTGTGTCCAACTTAGGGTATATGGTGCACCTTAGATTGTGGTCTCGGTAGGTGCTTTGAAGAATATTTAGCAGTTTTCATGAACAATTGATTCCATAGGTTTTGTAATAATAAGCAAACTTAAAACTTAAAAGCTCAAAAATTTCAAGGAACTAATGGTCTCATAATTATTTTTTAGCAACAAGCTAAATCTATATCTTATAATTAGATCAAAAAAATTACTAGTGGGAATTTAAAAATTAGAGATGAATGACATTTGGAAGCAAAATTTTAGGAAGTTGATGTAGACATCTTTCACCCCCACTCCACACACACATCCTTACAACTTAGAGTCTAAAAAGTGGGGGCTCACTTTTTCTTAAACAAGATTCCAATTTATCATATAGCATAATTTTCTTCTTCTCATGGGACCCACCAATCCACAAAAAAATTGCTATAGTGGCTCCATCGAAACACATCATTAGTCATTAGGAATATTAGGAATAAAATTTATAAGTGAAAAGGAGTTCAAATAATCTTTTACTGGGTTGTGTCAATGTTGGAGGTGTTTGTCGCCCTCAAGATATGGTCCTATGTTCTGCTAGTCCTCTATCATCCAAAGATAGTCCAATAAGAAAAGGATCTAAATCTGGCACTAGTAATTATGACAAGGAAACTATATACATGTTGGATTTCTCCCCCATTCTCAAGGTATTTCACAAGGATCTCTTGTGCCCTTCCCTCTTTTGATTGTTTGAAGTTAGTTATGTGCTCTACTCAAAGCTATTTGAGGAAAGCTAACTTGTGGGTTGTTTTAAAGAAACCAAAACCAAAGAAAAAGGAAATTTGATCAAGGGAAACAATGGAAGATTTTGTTGATGGTTGTCATTGCACTCTAGATCTTGGTGGCTCTGAGCCACTTATTAAGGATCATGTCTCAATTTCTTGATTTTCTCTTGTTATTTTTTAACTAACAAATGGAATGACTTTGTTGTCAATTAATAGCTTTTGTGAAAATGAACTCGTTTATTACTCTTTGTTGGTAATTCTTTCTATTACTTAATGGGTTTCATTATTTAATTGTTTTTTTTAAATATAAATATTTTATTCATGCATAACTCACTAAAATATTGTTGTAGACAAAAGTAAATGACTAACATAGGTAGAAAAATAAAAGGGTAACCACAAAGTAAGGCTTCCACACTTGGACCACAGCCCCAAACTATACCAAAAAATCCCACAAAGGTTCAAGACACCTTCTCAACACCATATAGTCTAGGAATCCACTAGAGTTCCCAAAACCCACACATACAAGACTAGATTCAATTCTTAGTCTTCACTACCCTTAAGGCATTCTTCAGCCACAACTAGAAACATTCAATCCAGGGATGGAATAGGGGTTCTAAAAGGTTATACACCTTATTTATATGTAATAAAAGACAAATCCCACACTTACTCAACTCTGAGACACAATTTGGACACCTATGCCTAAATAGGGCTACAAAGAGCAAAAATGGATTATTGAAGGAAACTTACATGGAAGTCCACAAAGGAAAGTCTTGACCACCCTAAAATACTTCAATCCACTAACCAAAAACACCCTCCAAGCCAGGACTCTTGACCAATATCCTAACTTTTGTTGTTCACAATTTCCTCCAAGGCCTAATTGAGCAATTAGGTCACTTTTCCAAAACAAGTGCCTCAAGTTAGATTCACTTTCTAATACTTCCAATTGGAACACTTGTGGGATCACACAAAACTAATAAATCCAAGGATTTAGGTCTTCATTCCATCCCTAGCCCAAGTTGTGCTTCAAAAACCAAATTCTGGACAGTCACATCTAGATGCCTGTCCAGAGGTTTTAATGTGTCCTCCCTCCATCGACTGTCTCCTAGTCTAAGACCACAAAATTCCTAAATTACATCCTCCCTCCTTTCTCTCCACCAAGGCTTAGATCTTTCCCATGGTGGAGTCTATGGGAAAGAGGAATTTTGTCTCGAAACCCTAGTTAGGGCCCTCCTGTGACCAGTGGTCAATCAAAATTGGATAACTTTCGATCCCCTACACTTCAAGCCTTCAAACCACTTGAAAAAATACATTAGACACAGGACCAACTTTGGAATCTTTCAGTGGTGCATTAGGATCCATACAGATCCGTACAACTCATAAATACAGTTGAAAATACAGAAAACAATTGAATTTTATTGATTTCAATATCAAAACTTCACAATAGATTCACTCCAACCATGGAGTAAGGTTTTTAAACCTTTTCATACATATCCCAAATAGTTCCAACTGACAAAAGTGGTTGTGAACGTTGGGATTCAAAAGTTGCACTTTTTTGGCAAGAAGTTGCATTATGCAACTTTGACAACATTGACAACATTTGACAACTTTTGTAAAAAATTATATAATATTACTAAACTTGAAAATTTTTGTGTCTGGACTTCACAAAAGACCTTAGAAAGGTTAATTTAACATTTTCACCCTTCATTAAGTGTCCTAGACTATTCTAGCCTAATATACCCAATATTGTCCAGGAATGACTAAGGTAGACAACTAGGTTTATAACATCACCTAGTGTCCCCTTGTCTTACAATTTAGGTCTTATTGATGACATTGGATCCAAGATCCAATCAATATTCTAACCCTTTGTTCTTGGGTCCAATGGTGTGCTTATGGTGGATGGATTTGGGGGTGCTCCTGCACCATTACTCTTTGTTGGTAATTCTTTCTATTACTTAATGGGTTTCGTTATTTTATTTTATTTTTAATATAAATATTTTATTCATGCATAATTGACTAAAATATTGTTGTAGACAAAAGTAAATGACTAACATAGAAATAAAAATAAGGGTAACCACAAAGTAAGGCTTCCACAATAATTCCATACTAGGCACAACTTTAAAAAGTTTGAGAAAATATTATTCATTCAAATATAAAATGGGTTGAAGCTTACATTTAGATTGATGATAGAAATAAATAAAAGTTCATGTTAAAGGCATTAATGTTAAAATCCCCTTGATGTGTATGATGTTGTTAACAGAATTAGTAGTTAAGAGTGGGAAGCTTATAATTCTTGTTTACATTGATGAAGAGATCAAAACTGTAGAGAATGAAAAGCATCAAATTCCTCTCATTTTTGTCATAAGAAAAACATATTGCTAAAATAGGATATTATTTTATTGCCCAAGGCTTAGTGTGCTTCTCTTTTATTTGTTTGAAATGACAATGAAAATGCAGGTGCATTCATTTTCTTTTTGAAAGCTAAAAACACACGAGGATATTCTTAAATCATGTTCACTTTCCCATCATATGGGAAGAGAATTTAAAGAAAAATAGGACCCAAAAAAACTTAGGACACATTGTTTTACATTGAAGACCAGAACATCCAACACATGGTGTGGTGACAGAAGCCACTCGACCAATTAATATGTGTAATTAACTTTGCATTTTGTTGTTTGGCCTCAGAGGCTTTTGAAAGGTAATTATTTGTATCTTATTATTAAGTGCCACAGAATCAAGTTCACAACTTTGTTTTCTCAAAAAAATATAGTTACATGAATAATTTATATCACCCGGGTTCAAATAAATAAGATGGATTTTAACTTCCAAAATAATAGTTTAGAGCGTTCTATGAATTTGAACCTCGACATTATATAAACTTTGATTTGATATTGGAACACATGCAATGTGAAAAGATAATTCCAAGAAATAAATTTTTTTTTAAAAAGTGAGACTACTGAGATATCCAAGGCAAGTTTTTATGTTTTTCTATTTAGTTAGGTATGAAAATCATTATTGATGAAGCAGAAGGAAGTGGATGTTGTAAAGGTGAAGCAAAAAAGAGGATATGAGAGGTAGGAATGAAGAAATTCAAAATATATCAGCATTTGGAAAGCCACTAGAAAAAAATCCGGAAGAGAACTTGAAACATAAAATGAACTCGAAAATTACTTTCAAAAATAGAGTCGTATGTGAGAATGGTATTGAAATGGAAAATAATCAAGGAGAGGGTATCTAATATGTATGAATTTGGAGTTTCACTAAGGTGTATGGGAATCTAGGAAGTGTTGCAATCCCACCATTTTTTTACTTTGTAGTTGCACCATTCGTAGGAAAAACAGTCCAAGTTTATTTTTGGATACAAGTTATTGCAATACAAAGTAGCATCATTCTTCAATAGAAATTATACAGGTAAAAGAACAAACCTGTGTCACCCTTTAGGCTAAGAAAACAAAAAATTCAGCCGAAAGGGTTTCAGTCGAACCGATGTGGCAACCACGTATGTAAAACACCATTTGTAGGAAAAACATATATGAACATACAACAATAATAATGGTTACCTTTCATTAGTATTCAACATTGACTACAAAGACATTTGGTATGGGTTGCATTACAAACCATCATTACTTCCTAATTCTTCTTCTACTGATAAAATGGCACAAAGAACAACAAAAACTGCAACTATAAAATCAACATGGCTTCAATATATTTGTTCAACCTGAAATGTTTTATAGCTCGAAATTATCCTAAACTAATTTAAATTGCAAAAGAATTATGTTTCCATTTTTAAATTCTTAGATGGTTTTTCAATTTTACAAATTCTAACAAAGTGTCTCTCTTTCTTTCCTTGGGTTTTGTAAGCTTCTTGATCTTGGACTGCACTAGGGTTGGTTGTTTGGAGAATGATCATGTCAAAATAATAAGTTTTGGGTATTCTAGAAGATATTCGCATTTGTGCATTTCAAAGCCTCTAACATGGATATTGTGGAGCACGAGAAATAGAGATTAAACTGGACCTAATTGAATCTGCGAAATTCAAGAAAACACTTAACCCTCTCATTTTAATTGCTTTTTTATGATATTTTGGTGCATTCCTAAATTGAAATCTACGAAATTCAAGTGTATAAATTGCCTCATTCGAATAAATATATTTAAAATATCTATATTGCTTCCAAAATTACAAAAAAAAACACATTGCTCAACATTTACCTGTGGTCAGCACAATGACGAAGGATCTTCTTCCTCATGTGGAGTCAGGCCTTGAGGAATTCATATACCTAACCAGAAGCTTCTCTTAACCTTAGCAGGAAGTTGCTTATGTAGAGTGATATGGATGTGGTTGTCGGCAAGTTGAGTTTGCACCTCAGAGATTTGGATTTTTTGTTAAAGAGCAACATTTTCGGGGTAGAATTGGATGGTTCAAGGGATTTGGAAGAAGTTTTTCTTGTCAAGGATGTATTTTCCAAAGTGTAGATAGGAAAGACAAGGACACGCAGAGTGTTATGAGCACCACAACTTATTTGAAGGGGTGGGCGAAGCATCAAAAAACCTACATTGATATAGTAAAACCTCTCAGTGATCTTGAAACCCAAGTACAACAAATAGACCTTGATTTTAATTTATTTTTAGATAAATTTACATAAGTATAAACCCCAATTAGGATTAGGACAAACAAACAATGTCTGATCATGACAAAAAAAGACTTGAGAAACAATTCGAGTAATCTTGACAAGAATTGTTTCCTTGGAATGAAATTTGAAACATCTTAGAGGCAATGATTTCTTTGAAAATAATTTTAAAAATAGAAAACGAGGAATTTCAAACCTAATTAAGTTTCAAATTTTGTTTTGGAATAATTAGTCTCCCTTGAACACCCTTTGGAGAATCAATATTGTTATCTTGGAATTAGGTGCACAAAAACTCAATGCAAAATGATTGAAAAATATATGTATACTTAAATATGAATGACATGTATTACCTATGATTCAATCTCACCATTCCCCACTCAGTATTAAGTAATTTTTTATTCCCTATTATCTTGTTTAGAATCTTATTTGCTCTAACCACTTCCATCTTAGCCAATTTCTCAAGATGTTGGCAACCTCTTGCATGGACAATTTTTTTCTTGTTGTTGGCGATGTTGGAAAGGGCATCTACTGCCAAAAGAGGAAATTTTCTTGGTCGCCATTTTAAAGATTGAGCAACTCTACCAGACAAGAGACAACCACTTCATATTTGATGAATTCTTTATAATTTCTTCTGATGAGAAAAACCAGGCTTGCCATCAAGAATTATCGCAAGTATAGGAATGCACCCTACTTTCCTCAATGTCTTGTTTGTTTCATGTGACCCAGACAAATTGAAAATAACCACAACTGTCAAATTCTGAAGTGCAAGGTAGTCGCTATCAAAAGTTTGTACCAATAGCTTGAAAAATTTAGGATAATCTATCACAATTATTTCAGCCCGCCCATATGGAAAAAATTCTTTCAAGCTCAACAATTCTTTGAGCATGAGAAATTTCTCTAATGATCATATACATTTAACGATGATGGGAAATAATTTTTAGGAAGATAAAAATAAGTTCACAAGCATGAGACAACTTTCCAGACTTGCTCGTATGTGAGCTTTCTCACAAGAGTAAGCCTATCTTCTAATTACTTATGTAAATATCTCTTACTTATCAATTGATAAGTTAAAGGGGCTTTATAATGATTGGTTCATAAGGCACAACAATTGTCGAGGTGTATGGTTTAGCACGCTTGAGTTGGTGCAATATTGGTATGGGTGTGTAAGATAGGAAAATGGAAATATCTGCATGATAAGGCAACCAAAAACCTCTAAAAGCATACAAACAAACAAACCTATCCTAACTTTAAAGCAATTGAGAAAGAGTGTGAAAAATATGTAAAACACAATAAAAACAGACACAATTGGACTTCAATGTCCTTTCTTGCTTCTCCAAGAGTTGATATGTAGCTCCCATGAAAAAATACACTTAACCATGAAAGAAAAATGGCATGATAACGAGAAGATTAGAAAGATGTGGTTGTTAAAAGAATATGAGAAAATGCCTCAATTTATAAAGTTGTCGGGGCAAATCACCAAATTAGCAAGTTGAGATACAATTGGGAATGTGACATGATTTATGACAAGATTTAAAGTTGCAAATGGAAATATGCCAAAATGAGTGAAAGTTCATTTGGAAACATGCAAAATGAACAGGTAGTTAATTAGGAAGGAGTAAGAGATGAGGGAATTATAAACTAATTAATAGGGAGGTAAAGGCTAGAAAATAGGAAGTGAAGCACAAATTAAGGTATAAAATCCCATTTGGCAAATCAAAGAATATTTAATTATTAAAATTAAATAATTCTCACATTTCAGAATTAGGAAAAATAAGAGAATTATTATTTCTCAAATTAGGATCAATTAGCCAATTAATTAATCTAAAATTAAATAATTGTGAGACCATGGGTAAAAGGGATAAATAAATATTATTTATTTATCAAGGCTTAGGATTTAGGAATGGGGGATAAATTAATGGTTGATTTTACCCCTAGAATGATGAATTAATTGATTGACCGGATTAAAATGATCAATGATGAAAAATGACATGATTGGACACGGTCAAAAGTTTGAATTAATTAGAAAATGATGTAATTTAGGGACAAAAATCAATGATTAATTAAACAATTTTCAATGTTTAATTAATGAAGAATGACACAATATCGGTGAATGATAAAGATCAAACACACAATATAAAAGACATGTTAAAAAGGAGGGGGGGGCAAAGGTGTGAACCATTTTTTATTGTCTACATGGTGCCCCTCTTTGAGACAATATGATTATGAGTGTTGTTTCAAAGAATAAAAGATCATTCCCCGATGAAGCGATAAAATTGAGGTAGGATGCCCCCTCAAAAAATTGGGAAGAAATTGACATGAGGATAATTTTTCAAAAAGAAAATGATTGCAAGGATTAATAGAATAATAGTTAGTAAAAGTAGAAATTAGACAAAGAACAATTAGTAATGATGAAAATTGCTTTCATAAGTGCACTTTTGTCTAGAGAGCTTTATCATGTCTATAAAGAGACAAGTTAATTCATTATGAATCAGGGGTGAATAGAACTCGGTGCCTATAGTTACTTAGTGAATGCTGGCCTTTTATGTATTACTAAAAGCATAATCTTTATCTCTCTGATTCTCTGAAGTCTTTAACACGTTGAATATAACCAATTAGATTATATCAAGTTGACATCAATGACAATACAATCCATTGACTGATTTAATGTCTTGCATTATCTTTTTGCATTTCAGTGATCAACTTAACATCTTCACACATTCAATCAGTTACACGTCATCAGTATCTCTCATGTGTAATCCATTTGTCTCTCTATTTTCTCTCTTACATATCTTCCACTCTTATGTGTGTTCATGAATACATAATGGGACATTCCCCTCTTAATGTTCCCTAATTTATGTTCCTTCTTAAGGGTCGTAGATTCACCAAAGGTATTATATTGTTGTATACTTGGATTTTGGTGACTTTAGTTAGCTTTGTATTGCTTAGGGATATGTTTTCTTATTTCTAGGCTTTGGTGTCCTTGTAAATTTTCACCATTTACCTCCATAGGGTCATCCTTATTGGTTTTCAACCCAATAAGAGCTATATATCTCCATCATACCAACAAACACTTTCATTTAGATATATTTTTTAGAAATGAATATATTTTTTAAATAGATATTTGTTATAAATGTATATCCATTTTGAAAGAAATATTCATTTCAAATATATATTTATTTAGGTTTAGACATACAAAAGAAGATTTTTTTTTACTTCAAAATGGATATCCAATTTTCTAAAGAACTTTTCCACCCATATTTTTTCTTCTTTTTTGACTGCAACTAGTTGCTTTCATACATGGATACAAACTCAAAATAAAATATTGGCAAGAATGATATTATTCAGGATATCCACTCCATTATAAGCGAATAAAGACACAGTCATAGTGAAAATCAATTACCAAGTAATCAACTAAGTCATACACTTGATTTAGTAACCAACAATTATCATTTACAAAGGAGTGTGATTAATAATAACCATTGTTATGCAATGGAACTATTACACAGTCATACTAATTGAAAGGGTGCAATTAAAGAGTGATTATGAATGAGGGGATGGAACACATCCCAAATATGCGACCCTTCATTCCCTAATACAGATAAGAAGACATTCGACTTATCTTTTCAATCACCAGAAAATCATAAAGGGAATATACATAATACTCTTCAAGGACCAACCTAAAGCCTTGGATAGAGGATGCTCTTCCAAGAAGAGGAATGAACCAAATAATGGTTAGCCTAGTGCCCTGACTGTTGCGCTCCAGTGGACGGCGACAAGATTAGGCCAAAGGATTATAGAAGATCCTTATTAAGGTCATGAGCCCGACTGGTAGACTTCGCTCAGGAAGTACCTAAGGATGCACTCCATAGAAATTCCTTTTTTTACATGGCTTCCATAGCAAAGCTTCAGGTCTAATTTGTTGTGAGACATTTGAAATTGACTGATAATCCACAACCAGTTTGTATCCAACAAATCTGATAGATCAAAGCCAGGGACATGAAGTGGGAAAAAATCACACAATCGAAACCCCTCAGCCTTGGTGTTTAAGTCTAAGGTACAACAATTTACTAATGTTTTGAGACCAATAAAAAAATAATTCTCTGCAAACTATGTCACTGCCCGTGAGTACAGTCAGGGAAACAATAAATTATTTTGGTTGCATAAAACATGGTCTTGAATTGATAGTGATGTAAACCCATTATTGTGATTGTTATTCACCTTTATATACATTGGTATCAGTGTTTTTTTATTGTTGATAAACCTAGGACTTGACTGGTGTCTTGGAACAATGAGTGGACTTGACATTCATTCATGAAGCATTTTTATACTCATACATGATTTGAGAAATAATAGTAATGAATGAACACTTGAAAAAATTAAACCTCTCAATAATGGTCTTAGGAAGGTTTAGAGGTGTTTGAAATACAATAATGGATAAGAATCCATTAGATTATTATTTGGTTTCCATGAAGTTTTAATTTATTGTAAGTTGTAAATTTGAATATTCAAATGGCAACGGTTAGGAGTCTTTTAGAGGGAAACTTAGTATTAGTGTCTTTTTGGTTAGAATAAGCCCTCCAACTATTTTTGGAGTCGGTTTAAACATCTTGGAGGAGTTAATTATTGTCTTGAGCACGCTTGGTACAACAGAGAAGTAGGAGAACACGCATTGTACGGACTGTGACAACAATATTCAATAAAATTCTTATTTGGATGCAAGTTTGGTTGTTTTCATGCTTTGTTGATTGTCCATTAAGGTTTGGTTCATGGTAGAAAATATTTAGCATCAATTGCATCAATTTAACATTCAATAACCTTTATCCTTGCTGTAGATTCATTGTTTTATTGATTCATTGAAGAGTGTTGTTGTAGCAAGGTTTTTGTGACAGCAAGTTTAAGAGTTTTAAGGGTTTTAATTGACAGATGATCATTCCATGAATGATTTGTGATGATTCTCATGGAGTGATCATTCCTTAACATGTATAATATTGTATGCAATAAAAATCCTTGCAGCTACACAACAAGTCAAAACATGCATATACAAGATATAACAAATATTAAAAGCAGGTAAAGAACTTGAGATACAACCAAATTTTCACTACAACCTCCGATGAGCTAAAACAAGTGCACCCAAAACTTGTTTGATTTGCTCTTAGAGATTTTGTGGGTGTGCTCTCCCAACACAATGCAATAAATCCCACTATGATAGATATAAAATGATGAAGATTTGAGCACAAGTATGTGAAACTTGCCCCAAATCTTTCAAATGATGAATGCAAAATGCAAAATCTATGCTAAGAATGCAAATGCAAGAGATTAACTACTAGATTGTGATGAAAACTAAACTAAAGATGAACATGCAAGATTTCAAACTAAACTATGAAAATGAATCTAGACTATCATGCAACAAGATTAAATCTACACTAAGTGCTCAAGTGTGCAAGAATGCTCAATTCACTAACTAGTTACTCTCACACTAGTTACTCTCACTATTTACTCTCTAGTTGCAAAATGAGGAGTGAGGCCTCTTTTTATGGATTTGCTATGAAAATTGGAGGGCTAATATTAAGAGGTGGAAAATGAGTGGTTGAGATGAAGGGTTAGGTAGGGTTTTGGTGGGAGTGAAGGAGATTAAGAGGCAAAAGAAATGAGTGGCTAGGATTAAGTGGTTAAAGTGAGGAGAGTTGACTTTTGAACTAAAAGCCAAATAAAGAGATAAGTGACAAGTGTCACAAGCTCATAATTTTAGAGTTGATCCATGTGAATGCACATGATTGGTTAGAGAAGGGAAATAAACAAAATATGTTTATTTAATAAATAGAGGAAAAGGCTTAAAATTAAATAAATAAAATTTATTTAATTTAAAAGAGAAAAAGGGTAAATAAATTATCTAAATAAATAATAATATTTATTTAAATAATAGAGGAAAAGGCTTAAAATTAAATAAATAAAATTTATTTGATTTTGAAAGGCTAAGTGAATTAATTAAATTAATAATTTAACTAATAAAGGGATTAAGACATTTTTTATGTCTATATTTTGCCCCTCTTTGATGCGATGTCAAGATGGACATCACGTCAAAGAAAAAAAAAGGAAGATGCCGCAACCATGGGAGGAAAGGATGACGAGGAGGTAGTAGTATGCCCCCTCGAGAGGACATGCGGGTTTGGAGAACACGAATGTGCTCTCGAAATGGATCAAGGGAGAGGGTGGAG
>MU227926.1:301768-314360 GCA_018584345.1 Thuja plicata
AAAATTGGAGGGCTAAGATTAAGAGGTGGAAAATGAGTGGTTGAGATGAAGGGTTAGGTAGGGTTTTGGTGGGAGTGAAGGAGATTAAGAGGCAAAAGAAATGAGTGGCTAGGATTAAGTGGTTAAAATGAGGAGAGTTGAATTTTAAATTAAAAGCCAAATGAAGAGGCAAGTGACAAGTGTCACAAGCTCATAATTTTGGAGTTTATCCATGTGAATGCACATGATTGGCTAGAGAAGGGAAATAAACAAAATATGTTTATTTAATAAATAGAGGAAAAGGCTTAAAATTAAATAAATAAAATTTATTTAATTTAAAAGAGAAAAAGGGTAAATGAATTATCTAAATAAATAATAATATTTATTTAAATAATAGAGGAAAAGGCTTAAAATTAAATAAATAAAATTTATTTGATTTTAAAAGGCTAAGTGAATTAATTAAATTAATAATTTAACTAATAAAGGGATTAAGACATTTTTTGATGTCTACAAATATTATTTAACCTATTCTAATGTAGATTTGTGGAGTTAATGAGTGATGATCATCATTTTTTCAAGGTTGAACACTAGTCAAGTTGGTTGGTAGGTTCAAGGTTGGAACAAACTAGCCATTGAAGGTAGTGTTTTTATTATTTAAGTTGTTTTCTATGACCTATGTGAAGGTTTAGAAACTTTCAATTTGGTTCTATGAGTTGTGGAGATAAGACATTGAGCAAGCCCTAGGTTTTTGATTGTTTTTTTGGGTTTTTTGGGGATTTTGGTGTTAGAAGCCTCCTATATTCAAATTGATTGTGGGTTCTATACTTTGAAGTCATTTTTTGTGACTTTTTTTAGGTTTTGAGGATTGGGGATAAGTTTAATGGGTAGTTTCTTTGTAAATCTACCTACTTTTTGATGTTTGTGACAATAGGTTTGTGAAGGAAGTCCATTTTTGTGCAAATAAACTTATACTAAGATTTTGACATGTTGTGTAACTCCGGAAAGGGTATCCAAAAATCTATTTTAGTTTCCAAGTCTTTTGGAAAGTTTGGAAAGTTTGGAATAGAAGGTCCAAAAACCCTTACTATTATTCTATTTATCCCTCTAAATTGCTATAAGGAGTGATTAAGTTCATTGGTCAAAGTATCATTTCATGTTTGCCCTAGTTGTACATTTTAATAGCCTTTAGGCTTGTGAGTGTTTGTGGGTATCCTATTTGTTGGATTATGAGTGTTTGTGGGTATCCTATTTGAATAGCCTTTAGGCTTGTGAGTATGACTATTCTTCGTCTCCAATTTTGTGAACTTAATAGATGGAGATTGCTCCTTAACATTTTATAGACTAATGATATCAATTTTTTTCAATTCATAGAGTCGTAATTTTCTATTTTTGGATTCAATTGCGCGAGGCTTTTCATCAACTTTTTGGATCACATTCCATGATCCAGTATCAAGATGTTAGATATCAAGGAATACAATAGAGTGATTTGTAAGTTGATATTTCTGAATTCGATTGTGTGTGAATATTTAGATGGAAAATTACACTTTTATAGACTGCTAATAGAGCCCAATATTCTATGCATTTGTCATCTTAACTTGTGGGGTTAAGTTGTAGATGCCCAGTATAGTGCTTTATGGCCAGGGTAGTGTATATAAATGTTGCAGTTGACTATAAATGCTCAAAATTGAGCAAATCCTCATTAGCTAGGCCTTATTTCTCTTCTCCTTTACAAATCATATACAAAATATGCATGATGGTATTTTGAAAGGCTCTAACTTTTATTGCATGTTATAAGTTTGGTCCGTTTCAAATTATAGAATCCTAAGATACTATCCCTAATGAAGGGAATGTTGGCTCCATAATGTGAGACAACTTGAAGTGGAATACTAAATTTCTATTGTTATGTAGGCAATGTGGTTTCCCTTCTAGTATAATTATATGCATGAGTTAATAATTTGGGGTGGCTTTACAGTCAGTGTGTTGTAACTTGACTATATAATGTTTGGCACTATGACAGTGTCTATCACAGAGATAATGAATTTCACTTCCCTCTAACAACATATATCACTATCTTAATTTATTATCTTTCCATTGTATTATGAGAGTCATATACCCCCCGCACTTCAAAATAGAGATCTGTTATAAGATCAGTGTCATACTTTACTATTATTCCTTGTTATTATGAATCCTTTATAACCTCAAATGACTGCTCTTTTCTTTGTAACTGATCTTGTCTTCATTTGCATGTACTCTCTTTTAGGAACTTATATCTTGACATTATTTTGATTTTTTATTATTTCTTGTACTTGCATGGATAAACACAATAGTTGTATTTCCTTTCCTACTTTATGTAGACTGTCAACAGATCTTTTCCTACTTGGGGATTTTGTGAATCATATTTCTACACTAGTGACTAAATTTATTATTTAGAAACTTATGATTATATTATATTTTTGGCCTTTCACTACCTCTGTAATATAATGTGTTATTTTTTTCTTTTTGTGGAAATGTGTTGATAAACTCAAAGAAGGGGATAAAGTTAAGGTGTTGGATCCATATGATGGTGATGCTGTGGGTATTGGGTGGATTCACTCCCTATCTATTGTACATGGAATCAACTTGAAAGGAACATGAGATGCAAATGTAAATATTTTAAATGTCACAAGCAACGTACCCCTTTCTTATGAAGACAAAATAGATGGAGTTGTTCGTCTGAAAGAGAAAGAGGGAACCTTCACACGGTGGCCACTAAAGTATTTGAAAAAATGACATAGTTGATCAACATATTTATCATGTACTAGTTGTTAGACATCTTGGCTCAATACTTTATATTTGAGACAACTTTGACATTTTTTTATTATATTTACGTATATACTCTTAGATAACTTTGACATCTTACGTATATATTTTGGCACCCTCCATACTTTGAATGACAAATATTTTTATTTTAATTTGTATATTTGCATTAATTTTTTATATGAATTGATTATCTTTATTTATCATGATGTTGATTCAATCTTTTAATTTTACTTGGTTGTAGTTTGTTCATGTGTAATATTTTTATTTTCTGTTATGCTTTATAGTTCAAGTTTAATATGATATTTTTTTTACATAATAAAATTTATGGTATTTAAAATATTGTTCATTTCACGACCAAATAAATGACCAAATAAACGACCAAATTAATGACCAAATAAATGATCAAATAAATGACCAAATAAATGACTAAATTAACAACTCAATATATGACCAAATATACAACCAAATTAATGACTCAATATACGACCAAATATATGGTCGAATATACGACCAAATATATGACTAAATTATGACTAAATTAATACTCAATATATGACCGAATATATGACCAAATATATGACTAAATAAATGACTAAATAAATGACCAAATATACGACTAAATAAACGAATAAATAAATGACTAAAATAGTTTAGTCATAAATTTGGTCACGAGATAAATGACCGAAAATAAACTACTAATGGTCACGTGACCAAAGTTAGTCATTTATCTACAATTTTTAGTAGTTTATTTAGTCATATATTATTATTTTTGTACTAGTGTGATATGGAAGAACTTATAGGATCATAAAGTGGATAAGATTGGATGAAATAAGAGGAACCCATTTGACTTGTATTGGATTCATGAACAACTTGCATAGAGGTTCTTAAATCATGAGGGGGGCCAAGGGATAATGAGATCCTACAATGGAATATGAGGAGAAATAATAGGATCTTTGGGTAGGATATGATCTTGTGGAACATGGAGGATTAGAATATGGAAATGAAGGGATGTAGGGATTGTGAGGAGGATCTAGAGGGATGATTGGATCTTTTAATGGACATGAAGGTGAAGGGAAACCTTGATCTTTACTTAGAAGGGGATCATCTTGGATAAGATGGATAGGGATAATGGGATCATCATGAGATGCAATGGAAATAAGATCTTGTTCAACAATTAAATGAGATTGGTCATTTTGGGATCATGATCTTGATTTATTTTAGGACTTTTTCCTGTGTGCTTTAGATCACCCCCTTGATATAGGGAATGAATTTTAAAACATGTATGGGGAATTCTAGGAAGGATTCAAATTTTTGACATGATGGAGGTGGACTTTGCATGGGTCTCTTTGGAGCGGGATTGCTTAGAAATGAGGTGTGTGGCCATGGTGATTCTAGCATTTCTGAATCATGGAAGGGAATTGGATCATGAATGGGACTAGCTTGGATTTCTTCTGTGGATAGTCATTGGAAGGTTTTGTCATTAGACATGTCACATGATGAAGATAGTGGAAATTTCTCTTGCGAGGCCTGAGGGGATGATGAAATGGTGGGAGATATGGAGGCTTCTTGAAGTTAAATGTCTTCATGGAGGTAGGGGTTTCATTGATGTGATATATTGAAGAATAAGTTTATATATTTTTGAGAGATGACAAGTGTAGTAAAGCTTTAAAATATTATGTTATTATTTCTCTGAGATTTATCCTATAAAACAAGGAAGCTCTTGTATGTGATAGTTAGTTGGACATAGAACACAGTGACAGTTTTTGTGTTAGATTTTAGTTAGTATCCTAGTTTAGTGTAATTTTAATTCTAGTTATGATGAATATAGGTGGAATGGTGAGTTTCAGTTAAAGAAGTATTGTGTTTATATGAGGTTACAAATCCTTAAGAAAGGGCCACTTGAGCTGACATAACTCTCTATTAGATTAGAGTAGTTGGTTGTATTTTAGTTTATTGTATTTCATTTATAATTGAATAATTATTCAATTAGTATAGTTCATTCTCATTAATGTCATATTTGATGCAGCATATGGTCAATTTAGCAATTGTCAATTAGTTCATTGCATGATTAACATAGTGCATAACTAGTTTAAGTTAAGATTCTAGTAATATTTTTCTATTAAGTAGTCGCTCTTAGTTAAGTTGTTGCAAAAACTCATTCTTTTACATGCAGCTACATTGTCTCAACTATTGCCAAAGCTGTGTGTATCAGAACTAGTGTATAAGTTTTTTAATGTACTTGCTTTTCATTTTACTTATGTGTTTTGGTAGATGCTAGATTGACTTTTTGCACATATAGTGTGGGTGTCATCCAAAAAATACTTTCTTGGTCGATAATTAAATGAGGTTCTGTTAGGATGAGAGGTTACTTAATAGAAGATTAGTTGCTTCATTAAGATAGTGTATTGAGTTATCTACACTTACTAATAATCCTTAATATAAACTGGCCATTTTTTGTGCTATTTCCAGGGATGGTGCCAAGACTTAGGCTTTCTAGTATAGTTCTTTCTTATTTTTTCTTTCTTTAGCATAATTTTTATATTTTCAACATTTAGACTATATCTAGTAAAACTTTCAGTTAAAAATAATCTACTAATATGTGTAGGGAGACAAGTATATGCTCCAATACATGTGGCATGCAAGGGAGGAGAGATACACTAGGGATGTTTCTTCCCTCGACTTCAACACGAGATATACTAAATTATACAAACATCAATCAAGAAGATCCATCTAATTTGATATGGGAGAGAAAAGGAGGAAACATGGTGGAAAACTAGGAAGACCCTTTTAGGGACTTTGAAGAAGATCCTTTGCAACAACCTACTCATGTTAAAAACATGGCTGATGAAGAAGTTGAGAATCCCACCAAATATGTTACTTTTGAGTTTCTCATATCATACAAAGAGTGAGTTGCTGCTATGAATAACATACCTCCATCTACTTTGCCTAATTTATATAGCTTAGTGAAAGAAGATCTAGATACTCTTCTATTTGAATTTTATGTTCTTTTCTGAAGCTATGATGATACAATAGATGCACATAGGTTGAATCTCTTTCTGTCAACTTTGAAGGATGCTTCTTTAAGGTGGTTCGTGGGCCTTGGAAGAAATTTTATTATCTAGTTAATTTTTCTGGATATGATTGCATGTGTAAATGTTTTCATCAACATTTTTAAATCAAACTCTGTGATCTATCGTTCTCCTTGTGCTTTTTTTCATCCAGGTGATGCAAAAATTTACACACAATCACATCCATAAATAATAACTAGATAATTTATGGATTGTGTAAATCTATTAGTAGTAAGAAATGTTGTTAGTAGCTAGGGATCAATGAAATAAAATTTCTTGAAAAATTATCAAGATTAATACAAAGGAGGAGACTCAAGGAAGGAAGACATCTTTAGAATTACTCAAAAGGAAGACAAGCCATTGGAGAATTATATAGAAATATTTTAGTTTACTTTGAAGAAATGTCCACAAAATAGAATTTCCCCCGAGTCCCTCAAGCTTGTTTCCAATCCTTCTAAGTCTTTATTTTTAGTGTTTAGCTTGGTTTTTTCCTATTTTCAACAAGATAGATTTAAGCTATGCTTTCATAGAGTAATTAGTTAGTTTTTGTTTTTCAATAAAATGCACTGAAAATTGGTTTGTGTGAGTTCAGATTAATTAGGAATGTCTACTGTGCTACAAATGAAGTACAAGTTCTGGGGCTACAATACACCTTAAAATTTGGGTAATCTCTAAAGCAAGATTACAAACACTAACATTGGTGATGCAGGAACATCTTGGGTTTATAAGCTATCTGGAATTCTGTTCAGTTTTAGTTTCTTTTCTTGTTCTTGTTTTCAACTGTCAGAGTTAGTGGTGGTCACGATCCCATTCTATTTATGGATTGCGCTCATAGATTCCTATTTTGTAAAATTTCTGGATCATTCTCCTTTGATCATATCTTCTTATGTTGATCACACATCAATTTTTCCTTCTCCTACTGATCGTGGGTAACATGTTCATGATTAGTGAGGATCTTCTTGAGATTTCTGTTGCGATCGAGATTCTTGGATTGTTAGTCATTGCAATCTTGGCACATGGTTGTTTATTCCTTTTGGGATTGTTATCTTTGATCGCTCATTTTTATTTTGCCGAAGGTGGATCGTTGGTGTGTTTTGGTCAAGACCTATATTTGTAATATGTTTCCTTCTTGGGGAATGTAACTTTTGGTTGACCTATTTTTGTTTTCTTTATATAGGGAGTCAGTAGATTGTTGAGAGAGCAAGGAAATAGAGAAGGATTAGTGAGGAAAGAAAGCTAGATGTAATTTGGCATGAAGATTTAAACTATATTTTCTGATTGTAATTGGCCTTAACTAGGAAGGCCTTACAACCCAACATGTACTTGGTTATTGGATGAATATATCTCTGGATCTTCACATTCTATCTAATTATTTCTATGGTTTATTATTAGCTGCGAGGTTGGCAATCTCCATTAGGGATCTCCCACCTTGGCACTTCGTCAATTGGTATCACAGCGAGGTTATCTTGTTGCAAACCCTAGTTTATTTGGTTGTGGGGTGGCAAATTTGTAAGATCAAACCTAAAATTGCAGAGGGTTGTGAGGATGGTTAATGGAAGGAGAGATGTAGATCTTATAGTCATGGATATGATAAGGCAGATTTTTGCTCGGTTAGAAGTTGTTGAAACAACCCAACGAAGAGGAAGACCTATTGAAGGTGTTAGCGAAGATGAAGTAGAGGTAGAAGAAGGAGTAGAACATGAACCTGTCCTAAATCAGGGCGAGGAAGGATTTCAGAGAGCTTTGACTAGTGTGAATGCTAAGCCACACTTTAGTCCCCTTGAATATGATGGAAAATTGGATTCAGATATGTTAGTCCACGTTTGGTACTTGTCCTTTTCTTAAAGTGATTTCTAGAGTCGCCATGGTATTTTTGAAAGTCTCAAAGCTACTTTAATCCTCATGTCCAACTACTCACTGAAAGTGTCAACCTTGTAGTCCGACCATGTTTTGAAAAACAAAAGGTTATTTTCTAACACTTTTCTTGAACAGGTTTGAGCAGTCTTGAACACCCTTGAACACCCTTGAACAACGTTGAACTTGGTTCATACATGTTCAAGAGTGTTCAAGGTAGTTCATGTTATTTTAAGGAATGGCAGATGTATAAAATCGGTGGAAAAAGTCTCATGGTTACGGTGTACGAAAAATTTGACTTTTCAAAGATGGAAATCAGTGATGTTAGCACAAAATATTCAGTCTAAAGACTAAGGCAGATGAACAAATGAGAATAAGTTTGAACAGGATCGAACACATGTGAACAACCTTGAACTCGGTTCAACACTGTTCAAGAGTGTTCAAGGATTTTGAAAAAGTGACACGGGGTTAGAAAAATTAGAATTTGTCACCACTCGGCAGTGGGACCTATAGAAAAAGAGGATATAATGCCGAAAAGTAATGGCGGTGGTTAAGTGTGCCCAAGCTGTTATATTCATTATAAATCTGTATGACATGAAAGTTTGCGCGGGTGGCATTAATTAATTGCATGCATAAACTGTCATTTCATTCCCTTAGCCTTTATGGCCTTAAAGATGGGTAATTAATGATCTAATCACTAGTAATTTCTATTTAAACCCTTCTTGGTGTTCATTCTTTTTGAAATGTTGTCACTGTCTGTATACAGCTAGTCTGAAGGTAAGGGTTTTCAGAAGCTCTAGGTGCAGAAGTATCTACAAGAACAAGGTGAGTCAGGTTGCACCCTCTACAATGTTTTAATTTAATCTTGTGAAGTATATAGATGATTCTGTGGCAGTTATCAATTTGTTTTTGCAAGTATGAAGTCTGCTTTTCACTTATTTGGAAGCATTTCTAGTTTGGTTTGTGAAATCCCTATTATAGTAGACACATATTTAGGAGGATATGATGTTGAAGAAATCCCTGATAGACTTTCTAGATGCTTATAAAATAATGTCCCTACTTTGGAAATCCTGCATAGTGGATCGTACATAGCTGCTTATTTCCCTCCTGCAGTAATTTGCCCCGAGCTAGTTCATGAGTGTGTCTGTAACTATGATCAAAGGACTGAATCAATTATCAAGAAAGATGGTAGTGTTTTGCTGGCTGTAAATAGAGAAATTGTCTCCCTAGATTTTCAAATTCCAGAGCAAACCTTTTTCTGCTTTTTCTCCTCCACAGTCCCTTGTTAAATTCAAAGAAAATGCGGATGCAAATCACACTTCCATGGCCAAGCATTGGTTATTGAAACCACAGAGGGGAGGTTCTCAGTTACCCAAAAAGTTTAACTGAAGTCATGTCCACCCATATATTAGTGATGTTATGGTAATGTAGTAGAGAGCCAGAGGGTCTCCAGAGTCCTTTTTCTTCTCAGATTGGTTGTTTTGTTACATTCAAATTGTTTTAGAAGGGAAACAAATACTGAATTGGGCTGAATTGATTGCTAGTTCAATGAGGGAACAACTTAATAATTCAAAACTCACAGGATGTATTTTCTTCATGTCTTCTTATCTGATGTACTGTTTGGCTTGTAGTGGAAAATGGGATAGGATGGTTCATGAACCTTGGTCTGATGGCATGTGTGTTTATGATTATTTCCCTATTCTTCACAAAGATAATGTAATTCAGAACTACAGGAGAGTACATGATACTTTCATCGGTAAACTCTATTTTGAGTTGACTGGGGATTCTGCCAAGAGAATGAGCACTGAAGCTCAGGAGTTTGTCACCAAATTTGGGAGTTTTATACTCAGTTCCCTAGATTCACTTATGTTAGGGTTGGTGGTTTTGAAGATCCTCCTATGAAATTGCCTAGGTATGCTTTTGACTGCTTTATTTTTGTAGAGGTTTGTAGGCAGCTTGCCACTATACTTAGACGTTTCCTCCCTGAAGAGGAATGGGAGAAATTTTTCCCACTGCAGCTAGGTAAATTCTCATGTTTTTCTATTGAAGACACCATAAGCATAGGGAGTGATCTGAGTCATTTTGCTTTCAAATATTATACAGAGAGGACAAGTTTTGATAACAAGAACTTTTCCAGTGGGAGTCTAGGACTTAGGTCCCATATGTTCCTAGTTCCCCACCTAGAAGATTTCTGGGAGGACTCTCCTGATGAGTCCCAGGTTAAAGAGAGAGATCACAGTCGGCTTTGCAAATCTCAGATTTTATCCATGAGGTTGCAGTTCAATGTAGAAGGTGTGACAGATGATGGTTCAAACTTAGTTGAACCTAATTGTTAGTAATAACTGAGAGGGGGGGGGGAGTGAATCAGTGGCCTCAAAATTTATCCTCAAAACTTAACCACTAATCAATAAATCTCAGATTATCATTTCCTATAAGATGCATGCCATGAAATAATTAACTATCTGTCAGTTTTCTCAGTAAATCCTTATTCTTCTTGATTACTGATAAGCAGTCTTTCTATTTACCGAAATATAGTAGATATGCAAAGTATATCGATTAATCCAAAATCAAATATGTAAGATACAAAATAGTAAAGAAATTAATCATACACACATAAAACATGGATTTTAACGTGGAAACCTTGTTAAGGGAAAAAACCACTGGGACCGGTACCCCAAATTTTCACTCTTCTGAAGTGAGCCCTGTTAGGAGCCAACCCTGTTAAAGGTTAAAAGCACACTGTTAAGTGTGACCTTGTTAGAGGATTTTATACATAGAGGTTGTCACTTAGTATCGGGCATCTATTGCTACCATCCTTGAATCAGCCTCTTTCTTAGACTGTCAATAGGTATCGGGTAAGTCCAATGCTACTTTCATGAATCAACCTTTTTGGTACTCCTTGAGATGTATCTCAATATATAGAAGACTATTAAGTCCTACTCAGTTAAGAGACTTGATGCTTCAATGGTTAAACTGAAAAACTATGACCTATTCATATTACAACTTGAATTGCAGATTTTTAGATCTATTTAAGTACATTACCTCTCTGACCAATGCATCAATTCAATCCTTGTGCTCCATACTTTCTACTTTGTGATGATGTTCTCATTGTTTGTCAATGTCTGCAGAATTCCTTAGCTCTCCCTTTAGCTTGTTTGATTAGTACTACATGAATTTGTTCTTCATCAGTTTCTCTTCAGTATCCTCTATTTTATTCACTCCCCTTAATCCCATTTGAAAATGAATTAAGCTTGTCTCTTATATAGACATAATATTCACTGTTTCTTGGTTTTAGATGCTTGGCATGATAAACAATCCATCCAATTAGATTTAAAGCATAAATCCTGATTTGTCTCATAGATATCTTCTTTCCAACTGTACAAATCAGCTTTAAATCAATCACTTATCTCTGGTCGAATAAAACAAAGTAGACAACTAGTTAAGTCTGTATTTAGCTCTGTGAGCTAGATATTTTGTCATTTTCTAAACTCTCTATTCTATTGATCACCACTTCAGTTAGTCATCAGTGATAACTGACTGTTCCATCAGTGAGACTCCAGTTAGCTTCCTAATCTCCATCCGTTGGGCAACACTAAAATTATGTATGTCAGGTTACTCTGTGTCTTGCTTGTTGGTCAAGACTGTAACTCTGCTCATCGGTAATGTTGTTCATTTCCTCATCGGGTATCACTGTGACTTTTTTATTTTACTCTGTCCGTCGAGTGCACTCCTTTGGTGTCTGCACTCACTTAGTGAATACTTGACTTGTATGCATTATTGATTAGCATAGCCTTGATTCATGATTTCTTCGAAGTCTTTGGCATTATGTACATGACCGTACAAATGATATCAAGTTGACATCAATGAAAATACAATACATTAACTGATTTAATGCCTTGCATGATCATCAACTTAACATCTTCAAACAATCAATCAGTTACATGTCATCAATCTCTCCCTTTGGCATTGATGGCAACATACTATATTATCACACTATACTATTTCTAATACAATATGAAATACAACAGTTGAGATTCATCAAACTACCAATCTTTTTGTTTTGTTAAGCGATAAATGTCTGACCATCAGTAAGCTCTGTTTTAGCTTAGATTTGATTCTTGCAACTCTCTTTCTTCTGATGTATTGTGTTCTCTCATTGTGTCAATTTTTCTCCCTTGACTATTCTTCTCTTTTGATGTCTTTTTCGCTTGTCAGCAACTCTCCCTTTGTGTAATCTTCCCATACAATCTCTCTCCCTAAGGGTATAATCTCTCTTTGTTGGAGTAATGTGATAATGGATAATCTCTCCCTTTTCTAAAGAATGTGATTAATCTCTCTCCCTTTCCAGAAAGATGAGATAATATGGATAATCTATCTCCCTTTGACAACAATGCCAAACAAGTATCTTACAGATATCCGACATTAATGTCAAGCAATATTTTCTCTCCATCCATATTATATTCCTTGAATTTCCCTTGTCCATCAACAATACAACAATATGCTCTGGTGCTCGGTGATGATATATACCTGTCTGTATATAGTTGTAGCTTTGAAGTCCATCTCTCTGCTTGCATCAACATGAATGATATTCTGATAATATGTAGGCTGATGTAGCCTTCTAGTCAGCTTACTGACCAGTAGACAAGGGTCTGACCCCTAGTCTCTTTCTCAAGTATTCAAATGCATCCTTGGGTAGTGGCTTGGTGAAGATATCCACCAATTGTTCCTTTGATTGCACATACTCAAGTATCACCTCCTTTGCCTAAACTTGTTCTCTTAAATAATGATACTTGATGGAAATATGCTTTGTTTTAGCATGCATGACTGGATTCTTGGAAATGTTTATTGCACTTGTATTATCACAATAGATAATTACTGGTTCAAGAATTTTC
>MU227926.1:314410-349979 GCA_018584345.1 Thuja plicata
TAATGATACTTGATGGAAATATGCTTTGTTTTAGCATGCATGACTGGATTCTTGGAAATGTTTATTGCACTTGTATTATCACAATAGATAATTACTGGTTCAAGAATTTTCATATGCATACCTTCTATTAACTGTTTGATCCATGCAATATTTGAGTAGTTTGCAGCAATAACAACATACTATGCCTCTGCAGTATATTGTGAGATGCATCCTTGTTTCTTGCTGATCTATGTGACAAGTCTGTCACCTATGAAGAATGCTCCTCCAGTTGTGCTCTTCTGGTCATCAAGATTTCCAGCCCAATTAGCGTTGGTAAAGACATTAAGTTTAATTTTTCCTTCTCTTCTATACCATAATCCATATTCCTCGGTATTCTTCAGATATCTTAGGATTATTTTCATAGCAGTCATATGCGATTCTTTGGGGTTAGCAGAAAATCTAGCAATAATTCCTACTGCATGTGAAATATCTGGTCTAGTGTGAACAACATACATGAGTTTTCCAATCATTGATCTATACAAAGTCTGATTTACCTCTGATGACTTGTCCTCCTTTGTCAGCTTACATCTAGTTGCCATTGGTGTTCCAACTAGTTTGGATTCTTCCATCTTGAATATTTTCAGTACTTCTTTGATGTACTTGGATTGTGTAATGAAAATACCTTCATCTTGTTGCATGATCTGCAGACCAAGAAAGAACTTGATCTCTCCAAACATAGACATCTCAAACTCTTTTCTCATCTCATTTGAAAATGATTTGCATAGCATATTATTGCCTCCAAATATGATGTCATCAACAAATATCTCAGCAATTAAAATGTTAGCATCAATATCTTCCTTCAAATAAAGATTACTGTTTTCACTAGTTCTTACTTTTGTCAAAATCATGTCTAAAAAGAGACAAGCTAATTCATTATGAATCAGGGGTGAATAGAGAAGAAGATGCTGAAGAGAATACTGGTGAAGAAAGAAGTCTTCATACAAACCTAATCAAACAAGCTAAAGAACATAGATAATATTTTTGCAGACACCGAGAAACAAAGAAGCACAACATCACTGAGTAGAAAGAAGTGGAGCAAAGGTATTGAAGGGAAACATTGATCAGAAAGGTATTATGAGATTACAATAGATCTGAACATATTTAAAGTTTATTTGTATTCATGAACAAATAATTTACTGTTTCAATTTAACCATTGGATCAAAAATTCTCTTAACCGAGCATGATTTAACTATCCTTTATATATTGAGATACATCCCAAGGAGTATCAAAAGGTTTATCATGAAGATAGCATAGTGAATGCCAGATATCAAGTGATAAACTGTTAGTGATAAATCCTCTAACAAGGTCACACTTAATAGTGTGTTTGTAACCTTTAACAAGGTTGGCTCTTCACCAAGCTCACTTCAGAAGAGTGAAAATTTTGGGTTGCCGGTCCCAAGTGGTTTTTCTCCTAACAGGGTTTCCATGTTAAAATCCATGTGTCAAATGTGTATATGGTTAATTTCTTTGATGTTTTTCTTTACACATTACTAAAACAGGATGATCAATAAACACTAAGTTATTTACTGTATTTCGGTAAATGCTAGACTACTAATTGGTAAAGATTAAGAATAAGGATAAATACTGAACTCTGAGCAGTAGTTATTTGATAAGATTATTTTAAGGCATACATATTTTAGGAATGAAGATAACTAGAGGTTTATATTTGAGATATAAAGTTTTGGTTGGTTTATTGGATTAAATTTTGAGGCCACTGATTCACCCCCCCTCTCAGTTATTCTAAAAATTGGTATCAAAGCCTATGTGCTTTGAAGGGAGGTTTCAAGACCTAGGAAAAAGATCACAAGATAAAAAAATGGATGTGCCTAAGGTGAACAAGGACAAATTTGCATCATGGAAAAGTAGGATAAGACTCCACTTATCAGGTATCAGAAATGATGTTACTCAATTCTTGGATATTGAATACATGTTGCCTACAGGACCCCACAAACTTGATCAATTGAGAGAAAAGAATGAACACAACTATATGATGATAGAACTTGCTTCCTCACTCTTTGAAGTTGAATTTGAAGATGTCAAAACATGCACCTTTGCAAAGAAAATGTGGGACAAATTGAAGCTAGTACATGGAGGAGATGCAAATGTACTAAGAGCTAAGGCAAAAAGCCTAAGAGGAAGGTTTTATGACCTAAGAATGAAATAAGGAGAAAATATCAATCAGTATAGCTACAAAATCAAAGAGGTAGTCAATTCTATCCGAGGAGTTGGAGGTGTATTTGAAGAAGAAATAGTGGTAAGTAAAATCCTAAGAACCTTACTGCATGTTTATGCTAGTAGAGTATTTTCTATACAAGAAATGAGAGCAGTAGCAAATAATAATGTCACTCTAGATAGTTTGGTTGGTAGACTTATTTCATTTGAGATGAATAAGTTTGATAACAATGTCTTACCATCTATTGAGTCTGCATTCAAATCTTCTTTGAAAATAAGTAAGTCAAGTCATAAACACACTATGAGGAATGATAATGAAAGTGATAATGATGACCAAGGACTTGATGAGATTGAAGCACTAATGACTAGAAGATTGCAGAGAGGCAAAGGTAGATACAAATTTAAATTACCACTTGTACATTTTAATTGTAAAGTGATTGGACACTTTTCTACTAGATGTCCTTACAAAATAAAAGAAGATAGAAATAGTGACAGATCATATGAAAAGAAGTTTGACAGAAGTGATGATAGAGATTACCAAAGCAACTAAAAATCTGACAAAAGTGACAAATGGGACTACAAGGACAAAGGGAAGAAATCTTGTTACCTGGCTGAGAACAAAGCTGAGAATACTGACACCGAATCTGATGAAGATATTGAGGTAGTATTTGTTGCTATGAAAGATGATTCAGATGAAGAGGAAAGGTATGTTGAGATTCCACTCATATCTAAGGTTAGTAAGAATGATGTATGGATTATTGATATTGGCTATACTCACCACATGACTCGTGATAAGGAAAATTTTGAATATTACAATGGTGGATCAGTAAGAATGGGTAATGAATCAACTTTTCCAGTTGAAGGTAAAGGAACTATAATGTTGAATAATCTGATCAGATGTGAAAATTCATACTGGGTAAAAGGAATTAACTATAATCTATTGAGTTTTTCATAACTGAATAACACAGGTCACCGAGTTGAATTTGAGAACAAAAAGGCAAAGATCTTTAATGAATCAAGAAGGTTGATCAGAACTGGTGAACAACCAAAAGGCAACATATTCTATCTTGATGATATAAACACTACTTGTTTAATGGCTAGAAATGAAGAAATATGGTTGTGGCATAAAATATTATGTCATGTGAATTTTGACAACATGGTTAGGATAAGAAATAAAAGAAAAGTAAGAGGCTTACCTAGAATGTCAAAACCTGACCATGTCATGTGTAAGAATTGTCAAAAAGGTAAAATGACAAAGTCTACTTTCAAGAGCAAAACCTATACATATAATGCCATTCTATAAATAGTCCATACTGATCTATGTGGACCAATGAGAACAAACAGTTACTATGGTGATAGATGCTTCACTCTCTTTGTAGATGATTATTCTAGAATGATGACAATGATGTTCTTAAAAGAGAAATTAGAAGCATTCAAGATGTTTAAATGGTATAAAGCTATAGTAGAAAAAAAAGTGGTAAGGAATTGAAATTATTAAGATCAAATAGAGGAGGATAATTTGTTTATGATGAATTCAATAACTTTTGTAATGAGCATGGAATTCAAAGATAGGTTTCTGCACCAAGAATACCATAGCAAAATGGGATTGCTGAAAGAAGGAACAAGTCCATTGTTGATTGTGCCAAAACACTGATGATTGAGAAAGACATCACTCAAACATTTTGCAGGGAAGCTGTCAACACTGCTATCTACACATTGAACATAGTTCAATTTAAGGATTCAAATAAGACACCCTATGAGGTATGGTATGGACATACACCCAGTGTAAGTTACTTCAAAATTTTTGGAGGTCAATGTTATATTTTTAAAGATGATAGAAATGGAAAGCTTGACTCCAAAGGTGTAGAAGGAATATTTTTAGGGTATTCCACCAAAAGCAAGGATTATAAATGTCTTAACAAATCCTCTAACAAAATAATTGAAAGTGCAAATGTCAAAATAGATGAATTTGCTGAGAAAAATGATAAGGAAAGCAGAAAGGAACTGTAAGAATAAAATAAGTTTGTTTACAATGAAAAACCTGACACTCTGCCCGAGCAACAATGTATCACTCCCGAGCAATAGAACAATGCACCCAAGCATCAGGTTGCAAACATCAAAAATTAGGAAATTGCTCAAGATGATGTACCGATTGATGGGGATCAGAATGAAGGTCAAGATGATGATTAGAATGATGAACAAAGAGGTGAACCGATACTTTCCAAATATGTCAGAAGACACCATCCACAAAACCAGATCATAGGAGACAAGAAGGTTGAAATGAGAACAAGAAGTAAGTCACTAAACCAGGATGTTTAATTTGTGATTTTGAGCCTAAATATGTTAATACTGCACTTGAAAATGAAGAATGGGTGAGTGCTATAAATGAATTTTGAAAATGAAGAATGGGTGAGTGCTATAAATGAAGAGATAGAAAAGATTGAGAAGAACAAAACAAGGACATTCGTATCTAGACCAGATGACAAAAATGTCATCGGTACCAAATGGATATTCAGAAACAAGCTGAATGAGAATGGAGAAGTCACAAGGAACAAAGCAAGATTAGTATACAAGGGGTATGCACAAGAAGAAGGTATTGACTATGGAGAAAACTTTGCACCCATTGCTAGACTAGAAGGAGTCAGAATTCTACTTGCTTATGATGCATACAAAGGATTCAAGGTATACCAAATGGATGTCAAGTTTGCATTCCTAAATGGAATACTAGAAGAAGAGGTATACATTGAACAACCAGAAGGGTTTGTTGATCCTGACAAGAGAAACATGGTATATGTAGACTACACAAAGCCTTGTATGGATTAAAACAAGCACCTAGAGCAATGTATGAAAGACTTCACTCCTATCTCATAAGTATTGGATTTGTAAGAACAAGTGAAAATAGTAATCTATATTTAAAAGAAGACACTGATGATAACATTTTGATTGCTGAAATATTTGTTGATGATATCATATTTGGGGGTAATGATATTTTATGTAAATCATTTTATAATGAAATAAGCAAAGAGTTTGAGATGTCAATGTTTGGGGAGATCAAATTCTTTCTTGGTCTACAGATTCTTCAACATGATGCATGCATATACATCACACGATCCAAATACATCAAGGAAGTTCTCAAGATATTGAAGATGGAAGAATCCAAGCCAGTTGGGACACCTATGGAAATTAGATGTAAGTTGAAAAATGAAGATAAGTCAAACAAGGTAAATCAGACCCTATATAGATCTATGATTGGAAAACTCATGTATGTTGTTCATACTAGACCAGATATATTGCATGTAGTTGGAATAGTTGCAAGATTCTCTGCTAATCCCAAAGAATCACACATGACTAATGTCAAAAGAATTATGAGATATCTAAAGAATATCGAGTACTATGGCTTATGGTATAAAAGAGAAGGGAAATTTGAGCTTCAAGTCTATATAGATGCTGATTGGGCTGGAAACTTAGATGACAGAAAGAGAACAACTGGAGGAGCATTCTTCATGGGTGACAGACTTGTCATATGGGCCAGTAAGAAGCAAGGATGCATCTCACAATCTACTGCAGAATCAGAATATGTGGCTGCTACTGCAAACTTCTCTAACATTGCATGGATAAAGAAATTACTGGAAGGTATGAATATGAAAATTCTTGAACCAATGATTATCTATTGTGATAATACCAGTGCAATAAACATATCAAAGAATCATGTCATGCATACTAAGACTAAGCATATTGTTATAAAGTATCATTACCTAAGAGAACAAGTGCAGGAGAAAGAGGTGATACTGGAATATCTTCAATCCAAGGAATAATTAGCAGACATATTCACGAATCCATTGCCTAAAGATACATTTGAGTACCTAAGAAAGAGACTAGGGGTCCAACCCTTGTCTATTGGTCACTAAGCTGACTAGGTCAAGGCTGCATCAGCCTACACATAATCAAAAGATCATTCATGTTGATGCAAGCAAGAGATGGAATACAAAGATTTATCAGTATACAGAAAGGTACTTAACTACACCAAACACCAAAGTTATTATATTGTTGATGGAAAGGGAAATTCAAGGAATATATTAAATAAAAGAGAAAAGAGTTTGGCATTGATGCCAAAGGGAGAGATGACTTGATAGATGACTTGAGAGATTATATCCATATGAAATATCCATCAATATGATCCAAAGGGAGAGAAGTATCCTAAGGGAGAGATGAATCAAAGGGAGAGATTGTTGTCAAACAAAAAATAGATATCCATCAAGGAGAGGAACAACCAAAGGGAGAGACGAAATTTGAAGTTGCTACATCTATCCAGTAAAGGGGATGAAGAATGAAGAAATTACTCTCCAAGAATCAATCTAAGCTAGAAGAGCTTACTGAAAGTCAGACATTTGTAATGGTTACAGAATAATAAGTTTGGTAGATTGATGAACTACAAATGATATATTTCATATTGTATTAGGAGTAATGTAGTGTGTTTCCATCAATGCCAAAGGAAGAGATTGATGAACTATAACTGATTGAATGTTTGAAGATGTTAAGTTGATGATCATCGAGCTGTAGAAAGTTAATGCAAGACATAAATCAGTTAATGTATTATATTGTCATTGATGTCAACTTGATATAATCTGATTGGTTATATACATATTGTCTAAGACTTCAAAGAACCAAAGAAATAAAGGTTATGTTATCAATAATGCATAAAATTTCAATATACACCAAGTGACAACAAACACCGATGGACAATGCACACTGACGGATAGAGAATCCTGAGAGAAGAATCACAATGATACTCGAGAAAGAAACCTGAGAAATAATTACCGAGCATAACCTAAGTGATACCCGAGTGGAAATAAAATTCACAGTGTTTCCCGACGGACAGACAACCCCGACGGACAGAGATTCCCGAGGACAACTGAAGTCTAGACTGAGCAAACAGGGAGTTAAACACTGATAAGAATTGAAGTTCAGAAATGACAAAAGACTTAGTTGGAAGGAGCTAAAGATGGAGTCAAATGGTTGATTACATTGTTTTCATCCACAAGTTAAAGGCTAGAGATAATCTAGAGCTTTAAAGATAGTTTTATTCTAGTTGTCAAGGATAAACTTGCGGGATAAAACTAAAGAAATCTTTAAAGCAAGAATGGCGAGATTTCTAGATCACATCAAGAACAAGAAAGATAAGGAATTAGAAATGATCAAAATCATGTCTATAAAGAGACAAGCTAATTCATTATGAATCAGGGGTGAATAGAGAAGAAGATGCTGAAGAGAATACTGGTGAAGAAAGAAGTCTTCATATAGACCTGATCAAACAAGATGAAGAATAAAGCTGATATTTCTGCGGACACCAAGCAACAGAGAAGCACAACATCACCAAGAAGAAAGAAGTGGAGAAAAGGTATTGAAGGGAAACATTGATTAGAAAGGTATTATGAGCTTACAATAGATCTGAACATCTGCAAAGTTTAGTTGTATTCATGAACAAATCATTTACTATTTCAGTTTAACCATTGGATCAGGAAGTCTCTTAACCAAGCAGGATTTAACTATCCTTTATATATTGAGATACATCCCAAGGAGTATCAAAAGGTTTATCATGAAGATAGAATAAATGCCATATATCAAGTGATAAATTGTTAGTGGTAAATCCTCTAACAAGGTTGCACTTAACAGTGTGTTTGTAACCTTTAACAGGGTTGGCTCTTCACCGAGCTCACTTCAGAAGAGTGAAAATTTTGGGTTACTGGTCCCAAGTGATTTTTCCCCTAACAGGGTTTCCACGTTAAAATCCATGTGTCAAATGTGTATATGGCTCATTTCTTTGATGGTTTTCCTTACACATTATAAAAATAGGATGATCGGTAAACACTAAGTTATTTACTATATTTTGGTAAATGCTAGGCTGCTAATCGGTAAAGATTAAGAATAAGGATAAACAGTGAACTCCGAGCAGTAGTTATTTGATAAGATTATTTTAAGGCATACATATTGTAGGACTGAAGATAACTAGAGGTTTATATTTGAGATATAAAGTGTTGGTTGATTTATCAGATTAATTTTTGAGGCCACTAATTCACCCCTCTTCTCAGTTATTCTAACAATTCTCAGTGATAACTCATGCTTTGATGAATCACACTCCATTTCTAAACCCAATCCCAGTTGCTCCTACTACACCCACACTTTCAATGATAAACTATCTAGGGCATGAGGTCCATAAAAAGAATTATTTGAACAAAAGGTAGTACCTCCTGGTGAGCCTAATAGTCATCTTGCATCTGAACTAGAAACTATGAAGAAAAATCATTCGTAGGTGACTAGTGAGCTTACTAGGCTGAAGTTGAATCCCCTTAGGCCCAAAATAAATATCCTCATCAAATCACTACTCTGAATTCTTACCCACAAAATTCCAACTAGAACTATAGAAATTATAACAACAATAATTATATGGAAAAATGATATGGGTAGAAGAGGCCAAATCGTCCTTGGAATACTCACCCAAATAACGGTAGCATACCTTCAAACAATATAAATGTTTATGAATTTTTTCACTAATTTTGCAGGATTTGCAAATGAATTCTCAAATAATGGTCCTTACAATGATAAAATAAATAATGATACATCACATGTTCTAGGGAATATGCCCACTCAGTTCAATGCAATGATTTTTGATTCCTATGTACCTGAGTCTGTGGATTACACAAAAGTTGTTCCTCAAGAAGATGAATTTTTGTTCCCATTTTAAAGGGAAAATGAGCTTGAATATTTAGAAGTCCATGCTTTCCAAAATAAAAATCATAGAAATTATAATTTGAGAAGCATGAAGGAACCTCTCATAGATGAGATCCCTCTTAAGATGCAACCAACTCCACTCGAACCTTGGGCCAACAATAGTCCAACACAACCTAAAGGTCCAAACACTACTAGATCACCTTTGGTGCACATGCCAATGGAACCTACAAGTTTCACATCCTTTTTTGAAAAGTATAGTGAAATAGAGGAATTGAAAAACACTAAATAAAACATCTCCATGTATGACATGCTACAAATTTTTCCCTCACAGAGGTAATCCTTGTTAAAACATCTTGATCACCATGACAAAATCCTTTGTTTAGTGTACCCCATGGTCCCACATCGAATATAAATGTAGATAAAAGGTTTCTCACTATATTTTAACGATATAATAAAGGCTCTCCTATTTCTACTAAGTTTAATTTTTTTGGTAAGAACTTGCATAATTTCCTGATAGATTCGGGGGCCTATTGTAATGTCATGCCGCTCTCCATATGTCAGAAAATTGGGATGGTGCCTTAGTAGGCTAACAGGGTCATCATACAATTAGAGAAAATCGAGGTGAAGGTGATGGGTGTCCTTAAAGATGTACACATACAATTAATGGTTGATCCTAGGATTCAAGAGTGTATTGATATTTATATCATGGACATACCCAAAATATATGGCATGCTTCTTAGCAGAGAATGGACCAAGTATTTAAGGGGTTGGATATTTAATGAATTCACACAGCTATGACTTCCTTGGAGAGGGTTTAATAATCATATTAAGATTGATGTAGAGCCCAAGTAAAACACAATAATTATAGACTATAACACTCAAAATGAGGTACTTTTCACACAATCATATTTTTGGGTATATAAATTGGATAAGATTTTTGGATTTTATATTCAAGAAAAGGATGATAGAGACAACAACCGAGTGTGTCCCAATGAAGAAGTATTTCAATATTTTTCTCAAACATCGACCAAGAATCTACAACACTTAGGGAAAGATGCTAATCTGAATATATTGTTGTTGCCTAGTTATTGTCACCTTCATCATCAGGACTATTCAAAGTTTACATGTCCTTGTTTCCAAGATGCACTTGCAAGGGTGTTGCTTTAAATATCACAAGATGGACCTAGAGAGAGTTCATATTTGGAAGACACAAGTCCCGAACCAAGTGTTGAAAGTGAAATCACATTGAATGATGGGTGCTTACCTCTATATGTAAAACCATAAGCTCATGAATATGTCAGAGTTGAGGAAAAGGAAGAAGAAGTATCTCCTCCTAGTAGAAAAGGGTAAAGAAAGAATGAATTAGAAAATACCCCCTCTACTAAAGAAGAAGAGCCTCATGGAAACTCATCACATCCCACCTCATAACTGGTAATGCCAAAGGTAAGACATACCTTACAATCTAATCCTTAATTGACAAAACAATACCAAGTATGGAAAATTTGGTTCGATGGTTCCAAGTGAAAATAAGGGGCCGAAGCTGGAATTAAACTCGTTAACCCAAAAGGTAAGTCTTTTTTGTTGAACAAGTTGAATAACTAAGAGGGACATGAATCAATTATTCATAAAAAATTTCAAAAAAAGTTACTGTGTCGGTAAACTCACAAACCATACAAATGATAATTACCATTATCTCAATATTAACTTCTGTACGTTAAGCAACCATAACAAATGTAAACATGAAAGCACAGGATCAACAACACAAAGAACACCAACATTTACATGGAAAACCAAACTGGGAAAAACCATAGAGAAAAATAATTCTCATGAAATGAGTACCGTTTAAGGTGACACCAGTTAGGGTGATTTTTTACAAAGGCTTACTGTCATTTTTCTCATTGTGTTTTAATCACTGTGGTTGGCTCACTTCTAGTCAGGCTAACTATCCTGAAATATGAAAGGCTCACTGCCAATTACAAATAAGCTTAATATCAATGGTCTCACTGCCAAAATATAAGAAATAAAAGAAAGAATCCGCCACTGAATTCACTGTCACCAATACTGTACAATACAAAATGACATAATAGTTTTCTATCGATTGCATCAAATCATAAGTACATCAACACATAGACCTTTTCTTGTTAGATTCACATTCACTTCACATATTACTCACATATAAGCCACCACATGAACAACTGAGAATATCACTTTATTTATACTACTTGATGCCATCTATCAAGTCGGCCTAAACCAATTTGAAATGGGTCACACCAAAACATTCCCACAGTAGTAAGGAATAAAACTGGACCACCTCGCACATTACAGCATGTCTTAGCACACTACACAATATTTGTGTAGACACCCTAAAATGGACATACTTGCGACCTTACATTAAAATACTAATTTTCTTCTATTAATTAATGGTTTTTAATCATTAATTAATCATCTATTTCTTCTAAAATAGATTCCCCAAATCATTTAATCATATCCTCAAAATTAATTAAATAATTAATTTTATTTAATTAAATAACCTTAATTAATTAATCTTTACTAATTAATTAAATTCAATTTCCTAAAGTTTAAATTTAAATTTTAAACTTATTAATTAATTCTTCTTATTAAATTAATTCCATTGAATTAATTTAATTTCTCTAAAAAGTACTATTTAAATCAAAAGGCATTTCAATTATCTCATGTTTGAATACTTTAATTTCAAAAATCAATTAGATATTCAAATAAATCCTTTCTCTAGTTCAAAAAAGGTAACTCTTAATCAACTTTTCAGTTAACTAAACATCCCCTCTTCTCTCGAAGTTGAAGAGGTGGAGTTTACTAGTTGATTTTTAGTTAACTAAACATCCTCTCTTCTCTCCAAGTTGAAGAGTTGGAGTTTACTAATTGCTTCTCCAAGTTCCTTTTGATCTCAACCGTCCATCCTCCAATTTCTGGGATTGATCTCATCCGTCCAAATCATTTCCATATTCTATATAATCAACCCTTCTCAACCATTTGAAGGATCCAAGATTTCAAGCTTTGTGCACTCTTACTCTCTAGGATTCTTATGAAGCATCAACCATTCTTGTGATCATATCAATATCATTTTCTCAACACTCCCAAGTCACAAACGTTGCCGATACCAATACTGAGCACCATTCATCCAACATTTCAAAAGGAGTAGAGAGAAGCAATAGAAGCTTCGAGCATTGTGGTTTGCATTCGTTTGTTTTCCTTTTTTATTGCTTGTTATTTTATTGTCCATAGATTTGTTCTTAGTAGTTTTGATTACTTTCTCCCATTGCAAATTGGTGCTACTAACTGTCGTTATTTGAGTGCACAAGATTGGATCTACACATTTTGGTGAACCCAACGTGAATTGAACAACACAATAATCACTTGCAGATAACAAACATAATTTATCAGCCTCAGTCATACGACCGTAGTTTCATTTTTTTATTTTTTTGATAAATATTATAATTTTGCAATTGATGAAAGTTTGCTGCAATTAACGAAAGTTTGCTGCAATCGACTGATTTATTACCACAATCGATCTCTATAATTTTGCAATTGCCAATTGTATTTTGCAATTGATTTTTATAGTTTTTTAGTATCTGGTTCTGGTACTTTTTTGCAATTGATAGATATATTTCGCAATCACCCAAAGAATTTTGCAATCACCAACACATTGTCACAATCGACAGAACAATTTTGCAATTGACATAATTGTGCTGCAATCGACAGAACAGTTTTGCAATTGACATAATTGTGCCGTAATCGCTAAGTGAATTTCGCATCCAACAGAATAATTTTGCATCTAACAGAAGAATTTTGCATCTAACAGAAGAATGTCATAATTTCTTTGTTTCAACATTTTTGTTAAATCAATATGCTTTTCTTGGTTTCTGTGCAAGAATGAACAAATGACATATGGAAAAAAGGATAATCAGATGCATCCCAAGTTTTAGATCACAAAAAGTATCCATAAGAAGAACCACTCATTACCACACGCAATGAAGGGCAATCTTGGCAATCACACCTGAAGCTCAAAGAAAATCCTTTAATAGGTATATCGATTCTGTCAAACATTTTGTAGCGAAATACAAAGTTACCATGAGCCTTAACGGTCTTAATAATCCATGTATTTCTGAATATTATTCATTTTGATTGTTAGGAGTTTTCAGTACTAATAGCTTCTTGACAACTTGTAGCATGGAAACAGATTTAACAAAGCAAACTAAAATAAACTCATTTGTCTTTTTGGCGCTTAAAAAGAACAGTGTATGCAAAACATCACAATCTCATCTTGTAATTTGGTGCATAAAATTGATGTGGTAGCTAACAATTGAACAAGACAAAGAATCTTTGAATTTGGTGCATCTAAAATTGAATAAGCAATCATCATTTGGGTTGGGCTTAAAATTGAACTCGCATGAATGTATGGATGATATCTCAGTTCACACTTTATATTTGGTGCTTAAACGATTAACCTTGTGTCTTGATTATTTGGCACACTTGGACAATTTCTTAGACTAACAACCTTTATTTCTTTTTAGAGAGGTCTATTTTGGGAAAGCACTTTTTCCTCAGAGGACGACCTTAAACCGGTAATTCTTTCAATCAACATATAAACAAGATGTGGGCCAAATCTCTGTCTTATATCAAGCCAAGCTTGGGTGAGGTGTGTTGATGATAACATGGATTGAGTGAAGTATCCCTAAGTAGCCAACATGGTCAACTAGGCTCTTAAGTGAGTTACACATGTACAAAATGATTGGATAGACTCCATAGACCTTACTACAACCTGGTTAATAAGAATTAAAATTCTTAAGGTCAGATTGAGGAGGGGGATTTATTTCAGATGAATTCACTAACTTTTGTAACGAGCATGGAATCAAAAGACACGTCTCTGCACCAAGAACACCACAACAAAATGGAATTTCTGAAAGAAGAAACATATCCATAGTTGATTGTGCAAGGACACTGATGATAGAGAAAGGCATCACCCAAATCTCCTAGAGAGAAGCTATCAGTATTATTGTTTACACACCGAATAGAGTACAATTGAAGAAAGACACCAAGAAGACACCTTATGAGCTATGGTATGGATACACACCCAATGTAAGTTACTTCAAAATTTTTGGTAGTCAATGTTATATCTTAAAGGATAGAAATGGAAAACTTGACTCCAAGAGTGATGAAGGAATATTTCTAGGGTAATCCACCAAGAGCAAGGCTTATAGATGTCTCAATAAAGCCTCCAACAAAATTGTTGAAAGTGCAAATGTAAGGATAGATGAATTTTTAGAGAAGAATGAAAAGGAAAGCACAAAAGAACTAGAGGAATACAACAGGTTTGTATACAATGAAGAACCTGACACTTTACTTGACCAACTATGTAGAGCTCCTGAGCAACAGATCATTATACCCGAGCATTAGGCTGCAAATACCGACGATCGGGATATTACTCAAAATGATGCACAAAGTGATGGAGAACATAATGACGAACAAAATGATGATCAAGATGATAGACAAAGAGTTGAACTTGTACTTGCCAGATATGTCAGAAGGAACCATCCATAGAACTAGATCATTGGAGATAAGAAGGCTGGTATGAGAACCAGAAGTAAGTCTCTAAATACAAGATGTCTTATTTGTGATTATGAGCCAAAATCTGTCAATGCTGCATTTGATAATGATGAATGGATTAGTGTTATGAATGAGGAGATTTAATAGATAGAGAAAAACAAGACATGGACACTTGTATCGAGACCAGATGACAAGAATGTCATCGGTACAAAATGGATATTCAGGAATAAACTAAATGAGAATTGAGAAGTCACCATAAATAAAGAAATACTAGTATACAAGGGGTATGCACAAGAAGAAGGGATTGACTATGGAGAGAAATTTGTACCCGTTGCTAGGATAGAAGGAGTGAGAATACTACTTTCTTATGCTGCATGTAAAGGATTCAAGATATATCAAATGGATGTCAAGTCTGCATTCCTAAATGGAATACTTGAAGAAGAGGTATGCATTGAACAACCATAAGGGTTTGTTGATCCAAACAAGAGGGACATGGTATGTAGACTACACAAATCCTTGTATGGATTGAAACAAGCACCCCAAGCTTGGTATGAAAAACTTCATTCCTATCTTATAAGTATTGGATTTGTAAGGACTAGTGAAAACAATAATCTTTATTTGAAGGAACATACCGATGCTAACATTTTGATTGCTGAGATATTTGTTGATGACATCATATTTGGAGGAAATGATATGCTATGCAAATCATTTGCAAATGAAATGAGAAAAGAGTTTGAGATGTCTATGTTTGGAGAGATCAAGTTCTTTCTTGGTCTACAGATCATGCAACAAGATGAAGGTATTTTCATTACAAAATCAAAATACATCAAAGAAGTACTGAAAATATTCAAGATGGAAGAGTCCAAACCAGTTGGAACACTGATGGCAACTAGATGTAAGCTAACAAAGGAGGACAAGTCACTAGAGGTAAATCAGACTTTGTACAGATCAACGATTGGAAAACTCATGTATGTTGTACATACTAGAACAAATATTGCACACGCAGTAGGAATAGTTGCAAGATTTTCTGCTAATCCCAGAGAATCACATAGACTACTGTGAAAAGAATCCTAAGATATCTGAAGAATACCAAGGAATATGGCTTATGGTATAAAAGATAAGGCAAATTTGAACTTAAGGTATTTACCGATGCTGATTGGGATGGGAATATTGATGACCGAAAGAGCACAATTGAAGGAGCATTCTTTATGGGTGACAGAATTGACACATGGATCAGCAAGAAGCAAGGATGCATCTCCCAGTCTAGTGCTGAAGCAAAGTATGTTGTTGCTACTGCAAACTGCTCAAATATTGCATGGATCAAACAGTTACTGCAAGGTATGCATATGAAAATTCTTTAACCAATAATTATCTATTGTGATAATACAAGTGCAATAAACATTTCCAAGAATCCAGTCATGCATGATAAAACAAAGCATATTGCCATCAAGTATCATTATTTGAGAGAACAAGTTCAGGCAAAGGAGGTAATACTTGAGTATGTGCAATCCAAAGAACAATTAGCCGATATCTTCACCAAGCCACTACCCAAGGATGCATTTGAGTACTTGAGAAAGAGACTATGGGTCAGACCCTTGTCTACTGGTCAGTAAGATGACTAGAAGGCTACATCAGCCTACATATTATTAGAGTATTATTCATGTTGATGTAAGAAGAGAGATGGAATTCAAAGATAAATATATACACAACAAGATATTTATCTACTCCAAGCACCAGAGTTATTGTATTGCCGATGGATAGGGAAATTCAAGGAGTATATTATGGATAGAAAGGATTTGTTTAACATTACTGTCAAAAATATTTGTTTGGCATTGATGTCAAAGGGAGAGATTATATCCATTATCACTTATTGTCTCCTAAAGGAGAGATATTATCATCTTAGGGAGAGATTATATCCATGGGAGAGATTATAATTCAAGGAGAGATTATATCCATCACATTATCCAGAGGGAGAAATATAATCAAGAAAGGGAGAGTACATACAAAGAAAGAATTGCTGACAAGAGACATCACAAGAAAGGAGAACAATGAAAGGGAGAGAGTTTGACACAAGAGAAGAACACATCACATCATAGAAAGAAAGATTCTACATCTATCCAGTAAAGGGATTGAAGATAAAAAGAAAGATGCAAGAGTCAAAACTAAGTTATATGAACTTATCGAGGACCAGATATTTGTATCGGTTATAGTACATAAGATTGGTAGTTTGATTAACTTCAACTGTTATATTTCATATTGTATTAGTAATAATATAGTGTGTTCCATCAATGCCAAAGGGAGAGATTGATGAACTATAACTGATTGAATGTTTGAAGATGTTAAGTTGATGATCATGCAACGCATTAAAACAGTTAATGTATTGTATTTTCATTAATGTCAACATGATATAATTTGTATGGTCATGGAAATACTGCCAAAGACTTCAAAGAACTGATGAATCAAAGGATATGCTATCAATAATGCATATAAGTAAAGTATTCACAAAGTGACTGCATAACCCAATGGAGTGCACACCAACGGTCAGAGTAAAAGAGAAAAGTCACAGTGTTACCCGATGAGCAAATGCACAACATTACCGATGAGCAAAGTCACAATGCTGCCAGATGAGCAAAGCACAGTGTAACCTGACAGACAAAATTACAGTGTTGCTTGACGGAAAAGACAAGGATGGAGATCCCGATGACAACTGAAGTCACATCAATGGAACAGTTAGTTATCACTAATGACTAACTTAAGTGTTGACCGACATAACAAAGAGTTCAGAAATGATAAAATTCTTAGCTGTCAAGAGCTATAAATAGAATTAACTGATACTTATCATTGTTTTAGTCGATCAGATAAAGCTAAGGATAAGTAATGGATTTAAAGCTACTTTGTCCAGCTGACAAGAATATCTCTATGAGATAAAAATGGAGTGTGCTTTAAATCTAATTGGCGAGAATTGTGGATCACGCCAAGAATCAAGAAAGCCAAGAAATGGTGAATCATGTCTATAAAGAGACAAACCCAATTCATTATGAATTGAGTGGGGTGAAGAGAAGAAGAGAGAATAGATGGTGAAGAGATACTGAAGGAGAAGAAAGTCTTCATTCAGACTTGATCAACAAGCTGAGGAAAGAGCTAGATTTTGTAGATACCGATGAATAATGAAACAACATCACAGAGCAGAACACTGTGGAGAAAAGGTATATAATTGATTATATTGATTAGAGAGGTAATGCACTTACAATAGATTTGAAAATATTCAATTCAAGTTGTATGTGTGAACAAATCATTTAGTGTTTCAGTTTAACCATTGAAGCATCAAGTCTCTTACCCGAGCAGGACTTAAAAGTCTTTTGTAATTGAGATACATCCCAAGGAGTATCAAAAAGTTTTATCATAGAAAGTAGCATTGGATATGCCCGATACCTATTGATAGGCCAAGTGAGTGTTTGATCAAGGATGGTAGTATTAGATGCCAGATACTAGGTGACAAACTATCTTTTAAATACTCTAACAAGGTCACATCTAACAGTGTGTTTGTAACCTTTAACAGGGTTGGATCTTAACCGAGCTCACTTTAGAAGAGTGAAAATTTAGGGTACGGGACCCAGTGGTTTTTTGCTTAACAGGGTTTCCATGTTAAAAATCCATGTGTTATGTGTTTATGTTTCATTACTTTATTATTTTACATTTCACATATGCAATTCTGGATTGATCGGTATACTCTAGCTATTTACTGCGTTTTGGTAAATGAAAGATTGCTTATCGGTAAACATACAGAAGAAGGTTTTACAAAGCATTCTGACAAGTAGTAAATTGTTAAAAGTATTTCAAGGCATTCATCTTGTAGGACTAAGTATAACCAGAGGCTTAAAAGTGGTAATAAGTTTTAAGGGTTGATTTAAGGTTTAATTTTTGAGGTCACTGACTCACCCATCTCTTAGTTATTACTAACAATGACAACATATAGTATACAACAGTGTATTGTATTAAATTTTTAGTATGGATATGTTGGATCCTTGCACGATTAATTTTATGTTGTAGACATATTTATTATTCCATGTTCATACACGCAGATTCTTCAGTGCAGTTAAAGTTGAGTTATGTTGATCTGTTTACCAACCACAGTTTTAGAGGATTGTTATTAAGAGCCGATAGTAATTTTATTGTTTCTTTAGTTGCACCTATCTTTAGGATATGCATGTTCAGATTCATGTTTAGTTATGATTTAAGAATGTTTAACCAAAGGCGCTTAATGTGTTTCATCTGAAGTGTGATGTTTGAGTTATTTTGGTGGAGCCGACTATGTGAAGCAATGCGTCTATTCATTTTGAGTTGCACGGTTCTAATTATGTTGCGTGTTTAGTTTAGCCGACAATAAAAGTATTGAAGGGATTCCTATAGCCGACATGATCATATCTTTTGAAGAAGATACATATAGTAGTTCATTTGTGATCACCAAGTGTGAATGAGAAGAGAGTGATATTAGAAAAGAACATAGAAGGATGCTAGTTGTATTGGGACAGTAAAGATATATCATTCATCAGTTCAAGATCTATGTAAAGAAGAAGAGAGTGTATACAATTCATTGGAACTGATTAAGACAACAGGTCTACTTAAATAGTTCAATTATAAGATATAGTGTATATTTGTTTTGAAGAAGGTTGCAGCCTTCATCATTTGAGAAGTGTGCTCTTGGAAAGTGTGTCCTCACCCCTAACAGGGTTATTTGTAAAAGACTCCTAACAAGGTCTGACCCTTAACCAGGTCATTGTACTTATTTCATTGTAAAGATAAACTCATAATAGGGTTGTAAGATATTCTAAAAGGGATCATTATACTCTAGTGCAGTTCATTGTGGGTGCTAATTCCCACAGGGGTTTTTACCTATTTTGGTTTCCCCGTAACCAAAATTGTGGTGTTCTATTCTATATTATCTTGTTGTATTTATGATTAATGTTATTCTGTACTAAATTGGAGAAAATAATTAAAAATAGTAGATAACTTATTCACCGGGACTATTCCTATCACTTAGACCCTGCCAATATCTTGACAAATGGCCAGGAGATCACAACTGGGGTGATTTTTATTATGAGAATAAATTTACACTAATTAGGGTGTATGGTTGTACCCACCCTCCCCATATCTTTCCATTTCATGTGCCACCAAGGATAGCTACAATGGAATGCATAAGGAAGCTCATTTTCACTGATAAGGAACACCTTGCCCCACACAGGAAGGGTACATTTACCCCAAGGAAATTCAAAATCTACAATTTCATAATTTGGAAGAGGCCATTAGATCATGTAAATAACTGGATGAGCCATTATTATAGGATGAATGTGGCTCTTTATAGATACATTGATACAAAGGGCTTCAACCTTTTTGCAAAGAAGTTGCTGACACCAACCATCCCCTACACCAAAGACCGTGAGGAGTGCATGGAAGAGGCCCTGATAAGAAATATTTTGGACAATGAGGAGGTGGATAAGAGAGTAGATAAGCTCAATGAACTTGTGGATTTGGAGAGACAGGTGAAGAGAAAGGGCCTAAATTTTGGGGGATTCTTCCTAGATATGCCTTATTTAAAGAGGCTAGATGCTATGATAAACTCTCAAACTCTCCTATGAAATTAGTTAGAGAATGCACTTGTAGTGCCAGAGAAAGGCCACAAAGGGCACTCATCATCAAAGTATGATGATGATAGTGATGAAGGATACTCCTCGCCCAACTCCCCTCCACTCAATCAAGCAGTTGCAGAAGAACCAGTTGCTGAGGGTGAAGATATCATTGACCTAACAAAGGTCCCTAAGAAGGAAGTCACAAATGAGCCCCCACCAAAGAGATAAAAGGTTGAAACAGGGGAAAATTATCAGAAAAAAGAAAAGAAAAGAGATAGAATTGGTGCCCTAATAACTGGAAATAGGCCCTATGATCACCAACTGAGAAAATAGATCAGGAAAAGAAAGAAATTGTAAAAGGATGTAGAAGAGGAGGAAGAGCTACCTCTTAGAACCTGTACAGATGAGAGATTCATTTATCAAGATCAATTCCTTAAGGATGATAACTTCATCAAGGCTAAGGAATTTAAAGATTTGCTCATTTGGAACAATTAACAATAAGTGGGTACACAATTGCAGTTGGCAGGGGGTGATCCAGTGACCCAAGAGGCTCTACAAACACTATAGGATTATGATCCTAAATTAGAGCAGATCACACCAGAACAAGCAAGGTAACTGGTCAAGGCTAGTGTAATGCTACAAGTGGAAGGTTGGGATTTATCCTTAGCCTTTATCATTGATCAAATTAGAAAACAACGTGATGTCAAATTGTCATCAGAGACACAGGTTGGGGAAATGTTTAGAGGGTTTGGATACAACCCCAATTCCTAGGCATTAGTAATGTGGAGATTGGCTCCAAAAGATCAAAATCAAGCCCTTTTGAACATCTAAGAGAAGATGGAGGGTAAAAAAATAATCTGGTCATTCCAGAATATAGGAGATTTGGAGATCTCCCAAGTGCTAACACACTTTGCCCAACTAAATGAAGCCAAGGTAGTACAAATGTCTGAGAAGTTAAAGAAGCTTACTAGTGACACTAGTGACATTGTTAAGGACAAAGAGTTAGGGCTGATAAAAATCAAGGCACAAGAGAAGCTCATAGCTGAGCTTACTAAAAAATTATTAGATATTCCAAAGACTACCCCTGCTGAGCCAAAAGAGGTAATGGATGTTGAAATCCAAACAGAAGATACAGGGGATATAGCATCTGAAACAGAGCAAGAAGTCAGTGAGCATAACAGTGTGATTTTGGGTGCATTGACATCAATTTTGTAGCACATAATACATACTATTAAGGATAAGATTGATGTGGTGTATGGAGCCTATGGCAAGTTTCTAGGCCTTCAAACTAAGGTGAATAATTTTATATCAATTTTAAATCCCTATTATTAGATAATTAGATCAAGCCATTAGGGCTATGGGGCTCAGAGTTTGACAATGTGTTACCCAATAAATATTTATATATCTGATCAAGGAGAGCTGGACATAGAAAGATTTAATAAAATTCTAGATGAAGCAATAAAAGCAGAGACTGATTATAATAAATTCATCACAGATGTCAAAAGCATAACAGATGCTAGGTGGGAAAGAAAAAAGGCCCAACTCGAGAGTATACAAAGCTTTGAGTGGACAAAGGAGGAAGATGTCACAACATGGGACATCTTGACAAAGCCCAAGAAGAAAAATCCTGTAACAGTTGACTTGGACAGCATGGATGAGGAATAGAAGGACACATGGCACCTGTTCTATGAGCATAGGAAGGTTAGCAATCTTAAAGAGACTAGTGTAACTTAGCCTTTATTGGCGGTCACTAGATCTTATTACAACTATCAGATGCTATCCTAAACATATACAGACAAAGGTGCCAACATCCACAAGAAGACAAAGGAAGATAAGATCTTATTCTTTAGTTTTGTCCTTCCATCGCTTGGTGTTTTCCTATCTTTTGTCTTTTCTAGGTTTTTAGGGTTAGGTTTTCTAAACCATCTGAATCTTATAGCATCCTTATCTTAAGGATTCCAAGATGGTTTAGGCCTATATATGGTTCTCTTGTATCATTTTGTAAAGGGTTGGAGTTGGATTAATGAAAATATACTACAAGGAAGACTACTAAAAGTTGTCTGAGCCTTTGCACTATCTGTCTATTTATATGTATTTGAAGCTTTAAGAAATTAATACAAATATTTTTCAATCTCTTTTCTGCATCTTGGATTGTCTCTTTTCATTACTTTTATAGTTCTTGTATGTTTACTTGTAAGGCACTTAAACATACTGATCACAAGGTGGTTGTGCAGTCATTTGTAAGCTCCTTCAAGGAAGGATTAATTATTTCAAGTGACCCTAGAGATCTTAGCATTAGTTTAAGGATATGATGATATAGTTGTAGAGAGAGGATAATCTATAAGGCATTTTATCTTTGTTGCAAATGTTTTATTGATCACCTTATTGTGGAGTTATACTAGATATTGACTAATAGCCCAAGGATAAGGCACTGGTTTATAGTTCGCTAAGTAATTGTTCATTATCCAACCAGTATTTTAATTTATCAAATAATTCACATTTCAATCATACATTCCATTCAAGTAAATTTGTTTTAGAGGAATACAATTCGTTTTACCTATTCCTTTAAGATATAATAAAAATAGGTTGTCCCTCCTGAGGTTCATAAGAACTGAAAAAGGAAGAAGGATGAGAATCCTTATTACCTTACTAATTGCTGTTGTCAAAATACTAGTATGGATCATTAAGCTCTGTATCAGGATATTCATAGTCATTTGCATATTCATTTACTTTTTAATCCATTAAAAGGCATTTCAACATTTTATTAAGAAGATAATCCACTTAAAAGATACTGCCATTTAGTAATCATCCATAGGTAATACCGGCCTGAGTCAGTGGATCTCAAAAAATAAGGAGGAGGTAATAGTTTCCCCAGATGTTATCTAATACCCTCATCAATTAGTCTTTCTCTTGCATGAAATAGGAGTTTGCATTCAAGTATATAAGTATACTATCACATTAAAAGTTGTGCTGCAAGAAAAAGTGCCAACAAACTAGCGACTCCACTGGGGATAGAGATTATAAAATCTTGATTGAATTATTCAGAATCTCTAGTTTCAAAAGATAAATCAAATTTGTAGTTAAAGTTGCCTAAGTCATTCTAATAGTATTCAGTATTTCCCAAGTTTGGGTGGCGACTCTAAAAGTAAAATCTCCGTGATTAGTGGAAAAGTCAAGTATATATTTTCAAATATGAATACTAGGTCTAGAATGAGAAATAATCCTAAAGCTGAGTTAGATAGTGGGATTCCCACTACTTCAAAACCTAGGATGTCTTAGAGATAGAAGAAAAATCAAGCAAGCATTAATGATTCTTCTCCAATAAGTGAAGAGAATGGCACTAGAAGGAAGAATATTAATCAGTCTAGTCATGAGGAGAGTGCCTTAAAGTATGTAGAAGCCCAAAGCCTTGGAATAGATGCCTATGCAATCACCAACACTTATAGTTAGATAGAAGGAATAGATATAATTAGTTAAGATTCTGAGGTTCCTTCTGATGAGCTTGCAGAGGAAGAAATAATCCTCATGAAACAACTAGCCCTTATTCAATAGATGAAAAGGGAGAAAGAACATAAAAATAAAAAACATGAGAAGACATCAAGCTACAAAGAATATTTAGAGGTCTCGCAGAGACCAAGATATTCCTAGCACCCACAGAAGTTTAGGTTCTCAAGACTTCAAAGATAAAGGAAAAAGTAAAGTTGCAGAAACAGAAGTTGAGAAGCCTAAAACTCAAAAGAACCTGACAGAGAAAATGTCCAAATTAGACATTGAACTTGAAAAAATTAGAAAAGAAAAATAACTATGGCTAAGATGTTGGAAAAAGTTGAAGCAGAAGATGCTACCATTGAAATGAAAAGAAAAATTAACTTCTTGTAGTCAACTGTAATTTCTTTTGCTGATACAAAAGATGCTACAACATCAAAAAATAAGGCTTCTTCTTTCAAAGACCATAGAAAATTCTTTGCTCCCAAGGAGAATGAAAAATTTCAAAGGAGACCCCTTCCTGCAGAAAGGTACAAGCAATTTTCTTTCTTTGGAATTCTAGGTTATCCTAATGTAATACTAGAGGATATGGGAGAGAAGCTCCCAAAAATTTTTGGTAATAATTTTGTAACTTGTGAATAACATTTGACAAAATTCTTTGATGTTATAGATGATTTAAATATCAATCATGAATATGTTCTTATGAAATTATTTTTACAATCTCTAGTATAAGATGCTAGGGAATGGTTTAGGAGCTTATCTCATGGTTATGTAGGAACGATGGATGAAATGATTGATCTTTTCAAGGATCAATATGGTGCCAAGACTAATGTAGGGTTTTTTCTTTATGAATTTAATAATATAAGGAAGAACTCAAATAAAGAAGTAACATAGTTCAATACAAGAGTTTAGCGAGCTATGCATATGCTGTTCCAAAAGATGAAGTTGGATTAGAAGGTATGTCTTGCTACCTATCTTAATGCCTTTGATTCAAAGATGGGCTATGCACTAAGAGATAAAAATCCTAGAACTTTGACAGGAGCCTATAAAATAGTTGTGAACATAGAAATGAATAGGAGAATATTAGGGAAATTGGGTAAAAGAGAGGATCTACGCTTTAATAGAAGCAATCAAAAGGAAACTGACTATAGGGAGTATAAGGCTCCACAAAATAATAAGCCATCCTATAATAACAATTACAATCCAAAAAATAGGATGCAAAACTACCCCTGTGGTACCCAATGCAAAGACGGTAAGCCTATTGTTCCATTAAGGAAGGACAAACCTGAGAATAGGACTCCTAATCCATTACACAAAAATGCTATTCACATGTGTAATGATGACTTCTAGTGTGAGGCCTGTGAGGCACCACACAATCCTAATTTTTGCATGGTTTCCTTAGATTTAAAAGTTAATGAAGAGAAAGAAAAGGATAAAGATGATTCATGTGATTATAGTATGAATAATGCATATTCTTGTCATGATATGGATTTTGATGAAGAAATTGAAAATCATGACATATATGGCTCACAAGGAAGAATTGAAATTCATCAGCAACAAATTTTGTCAGATAGTGAAGAAAAAGAAAGGGATGACCGCATAAGGTGTTATGCTCAAAATAGTCAGGAATCCCTAGTAGTGAGAAAAGCCTCTAATGAGGAAAAATCCAGAATCATTGGTTATTTGGTAAAAAAAGCTAGAAACAATTATCACTTAAGAAACAAAGTGGTGGGAAATGCTGGTAGTCAACCATCAGGCATCTTCATAAAAGAAAACAAAACAGATGCCAAATATGTACCTAAAAAAGATGGACCTGGGGAAATACAAACAGACCTAAGGTCAAAATAGTGAACAAGGCTAATGAACAAAAAGACGTACCTGTAGAAAAGGCTAAAGAGCCAGAAGAAAGTTCTTCTTCCCCTAAAGTGGAAAATAAGAGATCGAGGAGGGAAGAACCTGTTGTGAATATCCAAATAGAAAAGAATAATATCATTGTAGAAAAATCTAAAACCACTAATGTAAAGTATGTTAGAAACACTGAGAGGGGGGGGGGTGAATCAGTGTTTGTCTATTTATTATATTTTAGCAACTTTAAATATAAATCAAATATATATCAATTGAAGCTTAACACAAGAACACATAACACATGATATGATTACGGGGAAACCTTGATCAGAGGAAAACCACGATGGGAATTAGTACCCATAAATATTGCACTACTATAATGAACCTGTTAAAGTTCCTTTGCCCTATTAGGAGCAGTCTTTACAATGCAAGTACAATGACCTGGTTAAGGGTTTGACCCTGTTAGGAGTCTTTTACAAATAACCCTGTTAGGGGTGAGGACTCACTGTCCAAAAAGATCACTGCTCAATAGGATGAAGGCTACAACCTCCTTGATAATAGATATACACTATATCCAAAAGTGAACTACTGTATGTGACACAATTGTCTGATCAGTTCCGGTTATGCGCTGATGCTCTTATTCTCTTAAAGAAACTTATCTCATTCTAACATCTTATACTATTTTAATATCTATGCTCTGCATCTCTCTTTGACACTTTCTAATACAAAATTGTATGTTATATATATATATATATATATATATATATATATATATATATATATATGTTTATNTATATATATATATATATATATATATATATATATATATATATATATATGTTCATGCCAGAATAAACGCGACTAGAAACAAGACCTTAGTCGACCCAAAAACAATATACACAATGCTTCCAAACTAATTGGCTTAAGCGTGATTACAGGAGTGATTTAAACATGATTACAAACATAATATAATAGGTGCATAGACTTTAAAAAACAAAATGTTATACGATGATCCAAAACTGAGGTCGGCTCTGTACTCAATTTCCTGAACTACTAGAGGTACTTCAACTTGTTGTAACTTATCCGTACTATCTTATCTGATCATGCGTGTCTAGGGTAATAAAAAAAACATATCATAGAACTTAAGTTTGAAGGAACTTAGTTTGAATGAGTCATACGTATGTGCATTGGTGCTCTGATCATCTATATATCTCTGTTCTATTCTATCTTTTGTACTTAGTCAATTTTCACTTCAAAGTTTGCTATCAAAACTTCATATGACTTTGTTGCCATAATGACAACACAAAATAAGTCATATTCTCCTTGGGAGTAAACTTGCCAACAAAGTATACTCTAGTAGATATGGGACAATGCTTATCTCAGATGTCTGTGAAGGTCCCATTCCTTGAGATGATGAGAATAAAAGAACACAAAGATAAATTTCTTTCAGTATTGAATAATGTATCACTGATAAAACCTTAGAAAATAGAGCATATTGAAAAGAAACTCAACAAAAAGGGAAAAGATCCTGAGGGGATGATCTCTAAGATCCCTCATATTTACTTGAACATAAACACTTCTGTAGGGGTTGTTGACCCCTTTTTATTAACATTGGTTATAAATGGAAAGATGTTAAAAAATTGTATGATTGATTCAGGAGCATCCAATACAGTCATGTCTACAGAGATTATGAGGTCCATGGGTTTACAAGTAGATAGTCCTCATGGGAGATGCCAAGCAATGGACTCAAGAGAAATCCCTATTGTTGGAACTATTGAAGCCCTACCTTATAAATTATCCATGTGTCTAGATATAGTGTTAACTATGAGTGTACTAGTGGTTGACATACCACCACACTATGGCATGTTGTTATCTAGAAAATGGAGTGCTTCAATGGGTGGCAGTATTCACTGTGACCTATCCTATGCCATTTTCAATATAGCTGGAAATAATTTAAAGATATCTAGAGAGGGAAGAACACCTCACATGATAGAATTGCTTGAGGATATAGATATTAATTATTGTGTTGACATTGACATGGAAAATTTTAGAATCAAAAGGAGTACTCACCAGTGTGAAAATGTTGATCCTTTGGTGAAGGAGTTATCTGTACAAAGTGATGGTTTGTGACAAATATACTTTGATGGAGCCTATTTAAAAGAAGGATCATGAGTCAGAGTTCTACTCATATCTCCATCAGGTACCACATTCAAATATTATTTTCTACTATCTTTTAAGTGTACAAATAATACAACAGAATATGAAGCTTTGTTTCTAGGGCTAGAAATTGCTACTAAACAAGGTATAAAATGTTTAAAATTCAATGGTGACTCAGAGTTAGTAGTAGCCCAAGTAAGGTCCAAATATGCTGTAAATAATTATAGATTAAAAATGTATAGGCATGCTATTTGGGACCAAATATAATTCTTTGATGCCTTTAATATAAATTGGATAGAAAGGTCCAGAAATATTATGGCAGATTTCTTGGCCAATGTGGCTTTGAAAACTGATGATGTGACCTTAACTGGGGTATTAATTATGGAAGTTAAAAGAAGACCAGTTGTCCCAGATAATGTTTACAACTGGAAAGTTTTTGAGGATGACCAAGATATCCTTAGATTTCTTTAGTGCCTTGATCATTATGAGGACCAGCGTATAGATTGTAATAATCTGCTTGAGGTCATTAATGGTAAGGATTGTGTACTAGGGGATGAGGTTGTCCAACTCAGTTCTAACTAGATTCCTAAAGGGTTGGTAGAACTTGAGGCATTGTTTGCTAATCAGAATGAACATACAATAAGGGTAAGTAATGCTAGAATTGAGGATCTAGAGGAAATGAATTTGGGTTCACAGACCGCTCCTCAAATAGTTTACATTAGAAAAGGATTAGACTCTCATGTTAGAACCAACCTGATAAAACTACTAAGAAAACATAAGCATGTTTTTCTTGGTCATATGAAGATCTTAAGGCTTATAGAGAGGATCTTTTCCAACATGAAATCACACTCAAAATAGATATGAAACCATTCAGACAAAAGCAGAGACCTATTAATCCTCTGTTGGCTCCTAAGATGCAACAAGAGTTGATGAAGTGAAAGGATGCTGGAATTATTTAGCCTATTAGACACTTAAATTGGGTCTCAAACCTAGTACCAGTAAGAAAGAAGAATGGTGATATAAGACTGTGTGTAGATTTTAGAAATTTGAATATTGCTTCCCTAAAGGATAACTATTCTCTACCAAACATGGAAGCAATGTTGCATAGGGTAACTAGTTGTGAGTTTCTATCAATGATGGATGGATTCTCAAGATAAAATCAGGTGCTGGTGAAATTATCAGAGCAATTCAAGACTGATTTTACTACTCCATGGGGAACCTATGTCTATGTTAGAATGCCCTTTGGATTAATAAATGCAAGAGAAACTTTCCAGAGAGCCATGGATGTGGCATTTAAATAATTTATTGATCTGTTCATGGTTATTTATCAAGATGATTTTACTGTATATTCTAAAAAGGCAAGGGATCACTGTGAGCATCTAGAGAAAATCTTTAATAAAGCTTTAGAATATGGTGTATCACTAAATCCCAGAAAATGTCATTTTGCAGTTATAAAAGGGAAGTTGTTGGGACATATAGTGTCCAAATATGGAGTCAGGATAGACCCTGAGAGAATAGAGGCTATCCAAAGGGTCACTGCTCCAAAAAATATAAAAGGAGTATAATATTTCTTAGGAAAGATAAATTTTGTTAGAAGATTCATAGCTAATTTTGCAAAGATTATCAAAGCGATTATTAAGTTGCTAAAGAAAGATGCAAAATTTCACTGGAATGAGGAAGCTCAAATAGAATTTGAGAGAATAAAGGAAGTAGTACAACAGAAACCTGTCTTGAAATAACCATACTACAGTAAGCCCTTTCCTTTATTTTTATTTGCATCTTTTCACACTATAGCTTATGTTCTGTTACAAAAAGATGAAGAAGGATTTGAACATCCAAAAGCCTTTTTTAGAAAATCCCTTCAAGCTACAGAACTGAATTATGAGATGATGGAAAAGCAAGTATATGCCCTGGTAAAAGCTGTAAAATATTTTAGTCCATACTTAGTTTATGCTAAGGTGATGGCATATGTTCCTCATGGAGTAGTAAAAGACATTCTTACCCAATTAGAAGTGACCGGTAAGAGATGTAAGTGGATTAACCGAATTCAGGAATTTAACCTAGAAATCCACATTACAAAATTGGTAAGAGGTCAAGGTTTGGAAAAGATCACGACAGAGGAGAACTTGGATTTAGTACAAGTAAATAATATAGAAATACATGATCAGACAATCACAAGTATAGAGAAACAACCATTTTATGCTGATATTGTACATTTCTTAAAGAATGCCAAGTGTCCTAATGCTATGATAGATAACCAAAAGAGAAGTCTCAGATTATAGGCTCAGAGAAACACCTTAGTACAAGGAGATTTATACTGGAAATATAGGAATGGTGTATTATTATTATGTCTAGATCAATGCAATCTGAGAAGATGTTAGATGAAATGCATGCTGGGGTATGTGGGGGCCATTTTTCTACCAAGACTACTGCCCATAAAATTCTAAGGGCTGGATAATTTTGGCCCAACTTATTCAAAGATACCCATGTATTTGTTAGGAGATGTGAGTCATGTCAGAAGTTCACAAATAATTTAAAATTTTTAGGAGCCCTGTTACTGAATCCTGTGAATGTCGAAGCTCCTTTTGTTATGTGGGGAATCAATTTTATAGGTGAATTTTTAGAAAAATCTAGTGGTGGACACAATTGGATACTTGTAGCCATAGATTATTTTACAAAATGGTTTGAAGCCGTACCCACAAAAAAGGAAACAAGTAAGGTGGTTATTTAATTTATAATGGAAAATATTTTGACCAGATTTGGTGTGCCTACAAAGTTAGTAATGGATAATTCTATGTGTTTTAGATCAGATGAGAAAAAATATTTCTGTAAAACATATGGGATAATGATGTCATATTCATCCCCATATCATCCTCAAGAAAATGGACAAGCTAAATCTAGTAACAAAAGTATATTGAAGATCTTGAAGAAGACTCTCGAAAAGAACAAGAGAGCATGACATACAAAGCTGAAATTGGCATTATGAGTTGACAGGGTGACAGTGAAAAAAGGAAACATGAAAATCACCATTTGAACTTGTATATGGTATGAAATCAAGAATGCCTATTAATAATTTGTTACTAGTATACCAGTTCATACAAGAAAAGCAGTTAGAGCTTTCTGATAATATGCAAAATAGAATGATGCAATTGGCAGAGTTGGATGAAATAAAAAAGATAACCAAAAGGAGAACATAAAGTTGCAGCAAAGATGAAATATATTTTTGAAAAAAGGGCTAGCAATAGAAAATTCCAACTAGATGACCTTGTTCTGTAGTGGAATGTAAGAGTAGAAGATAAAGGAAAGCACAAGAAGTTTGAGTCATTATGGCTTGGACCTTTTGTTCTTTCATAGATATTTGGTAAGGATTCTTATCTTCTGAAGAATATGGATGGAGAGGAATTTGATTTTCCTATGCATGGGCAATTTATGAAACCCTTTTTCAATTGAAAATTAAATTATCATTCATAAGTAAGTATGTATTATGTGTACCATAGTTTCCTTTTAGTAGTGTGTTTCTTTCTTGCAGTAGGTTAGTTAGTGTTGACTTCATTTTTGAAAAGGTCTACAACCAGATATTCTATAGTTCTTGTCATAAACTTGTGTTTAGCCATCCTCAGAGAGAGCCACTATTGGTTGTATTTCCTATTTTTGAGTCTGCCTTGTAAAATTTTGAAGTTTCTTGTCACTCCTATGATCGAAAGGTTGAGAATCATGTCTAAAATTGCTTATATACCTCTGCAAATATTATTTTAGCCCTTAACCTAGCCAAAAATGCCAAAAACCCTAAGCCTTAGGGTCATTTCTATTCGAAAATGAAAAAAAGCCCTAAATTTCTCAGATGAGTTCTATTTTCATGTTACCTTTTTTATGACTTAAGTCTAAAGTTATTTGCATGTGCTAAATTTTTATTCGCTTAGTATCATGAAGAAAAGAGAATATCCCATTCAGCACGTAGTCTCCTAATAAAAATAATATGCTTCATAAGATCAAGAGACTTAGCGTGAACCGTTCATCTCAGATTAGATCTAACAACAGTCGGGAAGTCTCTGGATTAACCCCAGAGTGTAGAAATCATCAAGTGACACTAAGTTTTAATAGTTTCCAAGTCTCTAAATAAACCTGGGTTGAATGTTAGTTTGGATAATAGTGTTGTCGCTTATTCGTGAGAAGGATCATGAGTTAAGTTAAAGATCAGGAGATTTAGTGATAACCACAGGATGAAAGCCAGATCAACGGTAGTCACGTCTTCGCAGTAAGAAGTTGAAAAGTCAAACAGGATCTGGAGATCAGGAGACAATAGGAAAAAATAAGACACGTGTTCATCAGTCACTAAGTCTCATGAAAAATTAGGGTTTGCAATGAAGATCAGGAGACTTGGTGACAACTGTCAGATGCAGAGGAAAAGAAGTTCAACGGCAGTCACGTTGTCTCCAGGTGGAAATTATAAAGATGAAATAATCAAGCGATAAAGAGACTAAAGGTGTTAGTCACAAGGTCTGCAGATAAATCATGAGTTAGAGATTTGGTTCATCAACATAGAGATATAACACTCGCCAAGTCTTCGGATGTAACTTGAGGTTGAAGAAAAGTTAAGTGAAGGCTTAGTCGCAGTGTCTTCATAAGAAGATGAGTTAAGTTAAGTTATCTAGCGACATGGAGACAACTGTTGATATGAAGTTTGATCCAATTGTAGTCTCTAAGTCTCAGTAAAAAAACCATAGTCAGGATGAATATCAAGCAACAAGGAGATTATACAGTCACTAGGTCACCAAAAGTAAAACCAAAGTTAAAAGATGACTTTTCTGCAATGCCATGGTGGACAGTTGCTGACCAATAAGATTTCAAAGATTTTGACAGATAGAAAAGTAGCCAAAATATGATTTATGATAGCCAATCAGATTTGAGTTTGATCCCTTTTCAAATTTTATAAGGTATTTATAAGCAAAAGAACTCATTGAAAATTGATTACATGACAGTTTGAATTGCCATGGCTAGAACCAGAATTGATGTCATAGTGTGTAAACTAATGGTGAAAGTGATTGAATTGTTAGTTTACCAGTTGTGAAGAGATGGCTACATTAATTTATTAGTTATAAGTAAGCTATCCTTTGTCATTTCATTCTTACCAAGCTTCCAAGTTTTTAGAGCTAGAAATTTTAAAGAGTTCAGCATTTTCTGAGAAGAAGTAAAGTTCTGCAGCAATTTGTATTGATAAAAGTGATTTCCTAGTCCAGAATTCATAAAGAATTATGATTGGCAGTACTTTCAGTGCTCAGAATTACAGATTACAGAGTAATTTGACAGCCTGTGGTGAGGGTTTTGAGGAGATTTGTTTCAATATCGGTAATATATATTGAAATTGGACAAGATGAGTAGGGTAGTAAGTGTGGTGTCTACCAGTGGAAGGAGTGATGATGCAGATGATGACATAAAGGGAAACACAACTATTCAGAAGAATTCATTTCTTTACTACCAGGTTCAACTCAAAATAGAAAGGTAAGTGCTGATACCCTTACTGATAATTTGAGCTTTATTAGAGATGCCAAAACCCCAGGGTCCTCTAGCTATTCTTTGTATAATTATTTCTATAATAATAGTGATGAGGCCATACCCATATCAAACCCATGGACATGTGCATTGGACAAGCTTATTATCCCAGATATATTTGTAGATGCCAATTTTATCCTGGAAATAGCCAGTAGGTATGACACCCTGACAAAAACAATCAAGAGGGATGACGATAAAGCCCTAATTAACCTAGATAGAAACTCCTTCATGAAAGCCTTCAATGTCTATCATCCCATGACTACTGAGATTAACTTGAAGAACTTGGATAAAATATATACAAGGGAGAGTGGTATTGCCTCCAAATTGATTCAGGAACACCATGTTCTGAAGAGAATGAAGAAATATATTGCACCCATCCTAGGAAATGACCCATATTTCTACAAAGATTTGAAATTCTATATGAATTATATATCATATGCACTATGCAGAGTGCTAGGAAAAGATGGAGGGCCAGAGAGAATTACTTCAAATATCGTAATGATGGTGTTGGACATGTAGAGCCCTCACACCAGTACTAACTTTGACTATATCTAGTATATTATTGATCAGATGCACCAGGGGTTTGTGGATATTTAGGAATAAGAAAGACAACCCTAGATTCATGCATTATTCTTTTTTAATGCATTTGATCCTATATTACAACTTCCCCATCATGAATTTCCAGTGTCTAAGACCACAGAGGTTTCATCAAGGCTGGCCTAACCCCATTTAATTCTAGATAAGAGGGTGGAATTACACCTCTAGGAAGCAGGATTTTTGTGCCTTTGAAAATTGGGTAGTATATCCAATTCTTCAGTGCCTAGGTGTAAATAAGACTAGGATGCCAATCAAAGTAATTCAACTACTTACACCTTGCCAATATATTCACAAATGGCTAGGAGATCACAATTGTGGTGATTTTTATTATGAGAAGAACTTTACACTGATTAGGGTGTATGGTTGTACCCACCCTCTCCATATCTTTCCATTTCATGTGCCACCAAGGATAGCTGCAATGGAATTCATAAGGAAACTCAATTTAACTGATAAGGAACACCTTGCACCACACAGGAAGGGTACATTTACCCCAAGGTAAGTCAAAATCTACAATTTCACAATTGGGAAGAGGGTATTAGACCCTATAAATAACTGGATGAGCCATTATAGGATGAATGTGGCTCTTTATAGATACATTGATACATAGGGCTTCATCCTTTGTGCAAAGAAGTTGCTGACACCAACCATCCCTTACATCAAATACCGTGAGGAGTGAATGGAAGAGGAACTAATAAGAAATATTTTGGAGGATGAGGAGGTGGATAAGAGAGCAGATAAGTTCAATGAACTTATGGATTTGGAGAGATAGGTGAAGAGAAAGGGCCTAAATTTTGGGGGATTCTTCCCATATATGCCTTATTTAAAGAGGCTAGATGCTATGATAAAATCTCACACTATCCTATGCAATCAGTTAGAGGATGCACTTGTAGTGCTGGAGAAAGGCCACAAAGGGCACTCATCATTAGAGTATGATGATGATAGTGATGAATGATACTCCTCACCCAACTCCCCTCCAGTCAATCAAGCAGTTGGAGAAGAACTAGTTGCTAAGGGTGAAGATATCATTGACCTAATAGAGCTCCCTAAGAAGGAAGTCACAAATGAGCCCCCACCAAAGAGACAAAAGGTTGAAATAGGGGAACCTTCTCAGAAAAGAGAAAAGAAAAGAGATAGAATTGGTGCCCTAATAACTAGAAATAGGCCCTATGATCAACAACTAAGAAAATAGATCAGGGCAGGAATGAAATTGTAAAAGGATGTAGAAGAGGAGGAAGAGCTACCTCTTAGACCCTGTATAGATGAGAGATTGATTTATCAAGATCAATTCCTTAAGGATGATAACTTCATCAAGACTAAGTAATTTAAAGATTTCCTCATTTGGAACAAGCAACAACAAGTGGGTGCACAATTGCAGTTGGTAGGGGGTGATCCAGTGACCCAAGAGGCTCTAAAAACACTACAAGATTATGATCCTGAATCAAAGTAGATCACACCTGAACAAGAAAGGCAACTGGTCAAGGCTAATGGAATGGTACTAGTGGAAGGTTGGGATTTATCCTCAGCCTTTATCATTGATCAAATTAGAAAACTGTAAGGCCCACCCCATTTCCACCTTTCCCTCGACACTTCGATGTCGAAGGATTAAGGGTGTTGTAGTATCTGGATGATTGGTAAATCCCTAACAGATTTGTACCTTGGGATAGAACTATCTATTGTACCTTCATGTCAGTACCTATTTTAGTGTCGCAATGACAGAAGTGATATCTCTAGGTTGTTAATTGTGTAAGTGAATCTTGGATGTAGTATGTCACCCTGCAGATCAT
>MU227926.1:362806-379305 GCA_018584345.1 Thuja plicata
AATGTATTATCAAATCAAAGAAGATTACAATACACTTGCAATGCAAGTTCTTACAAGAGCATCACCACAACTCAAGCTTGGAGAGACACCACTAGCATCCTTCTGGCACCCAGCCTTGCAAACAAAACTCCATAATACAAAATCCTCCCCAAGCCCTCCTTATATAGTGATTTTACAACCTGGAAACCACTTGCGGTTTTACAAAACCATGAGCTTAACCACCATGCTACATGTTGCCCATTTTTGACATTTACATTTCCAAGATGGAAAAACAACCAGGTTAAAATAGTAATCCATTCCATAATTTTGTCCCCTTGTTTAGACCCTCATAAAATTCATAAAACAAACTAACTATGCTCTAAAAATGACCCTCCTATATTCTACTATGGACAAGGCACCTTTTGACAACTCATACACCTTTTTCCAATGCATGAACATGTGGAAAACTGCCACAAACAAATTCTGTATTTTTCCTGGAAAAAGCTTGCAAGGTTGAGACATATTTCTCAACACCTAGATGTTATCTAATACACTCATCAATTATCCTTTATCTTGCATGAAATAGGAGTTTGCATTCAAGTATATAAGTATGCTTTCACATTAAAAGTTGTGCTACAAGAAAAAGTGCTAACAATTGGAACATATGTTTATACACATTGAAAACAAATTCCCAGGCATGCACCCTAGTGGTTGGAAAATAGGGATACCTACTGGTATTGATCAGATCACATAGAGATACAGAAGACAAAATAGGACATTGGTTGATGGTGAAGTATTTAGTATGATCAAAATCATTCAAAGGTAGATGAAAAATAGATACATGATACCTTATGACAGTTGAAAAATACAAGGATACAATATGTTTCATGGTTGAAACTGATTGTGTATGCTTTGAGGCAGTCACACCAAGGAAGAAATGGTGTTATCCTATGGGATATGAGGTAAGTTTATAAGTACTGACTATGCAAGTTGAACATGTTCTTGCATCTGAGATTGATACATTAGAAGAAAGATGGGGAACCTATGAGGATAAATCTGCTAAGGTAAGAGAGGAACAAAACAGAGGTCTAAGGACAAGAAAAATTGATAACCTTGTGCATGAATGTGGCATTAAGGTAGGATTCATAGAGGAAGAGTTGAAAGAAGTGAAGAAGAAGCTAGCAGAGAGAACTTCTAGACTGGCAAGTACTGCTACTACAGCCCTTCCCACTCATGAAGTAGTAATGGTAGACAGTCCACTTCCTCCATCACAACAGACATCGCAGGATGAAAATATTACTCCTAGAGTAAGCACTAGATCTAGCAGACAACATTCACCACCTAAAGAGCAGAGCACTATGAGAGAAGAGAATAAAACTAAAAGTGAGAAACACATATGGAAACATGACTTAAAGATGATTGAGAAGAGAGCTATAGAGCAAGGTAAACTAGTTTCTATAAACAAATACTATGACAGGTATGAGGAAACTGATAAAATCAAGATTGAAGATGTTGTAGTTAATAATTTACTTGTTTTCAAGAAGACTATTGAAAATTGAGGGCAGTATACCTGAAGATTTATATGGGAGATTGAAGACTAGGAAACGTCTAGCACAGATCGAGGATGAAACAATAAAAAATCAGGAAATTGACAATATGCTACCTGTGATATATTTACAAGAAAGGGACAAAATACTCAAAGAATTGAAACCTTTACTAAGAACTTAGATTATACTACTAAAAATTATTGCAAGAAGATATGATGAAATCACTAAGGAGACTCAGAAAGTACTAGAGAAAATAATAATGAACACTACTCCTGAGGAGACTCCACTTCCTAAAACTAATTTTCCTACACACTTAGGAATGGGAGAAAGTCTGAAACCAGCTAAGGAAAGTGCTGAGAAGAGCGAAGTTAATACACAACCATATTTCTATGTTTTTGGTGTACCTATAACACTTGAAACCTCTAATGATGAGAATGACCCATTTGCAGAAAGTATGGATAACACAATTGCTGAGGAAGAAGAGAAGAAAGAGGAAGAAGAACAGAAGAAAGAACAGAGTGGAGAAACATAGGATGAAGGACAGAAAGAACATGAAGAAAAAGATGAAACTAAAATTGAGGTAAACACATCTTCTATTTCATTATTGGCAAGGAAAGACAATACAACAAATGTTGATGTTGACTGCATGGATGAAGATGAGCTAGTAAAATTGGATTTTACTGCACTTACTAAATCCAAGGAGAGATCACAGCAAAAAGGTGACAAAAAGGATAAGGTAATAACTAGAGCAATTGATACTGTGAACAAATTGCTTCCAGTACCTATTTTTTTCCAACATAGAGATGACATTGAAAACCTGGAGATAACACTTGATGAATTTGATGGTTATTATGAGAATTTGATAAAGATTGCAGAAGAGAAGGTAGAAGAGAACTACTTGGAGAAGAAGCTATCTGAAGTTTATAAGTATATCTCATGGGACTTGAGAATTTTGAAAAATACTACTACAACTGCTAAGAGTTTCATTGGACATGGAAGGAAACTATTTAGTTACTGCATGAATCCTATCAGGCATGTTCAGAACATTGAAGATATTATTGCCAAGGACAGGGAAACTTTGAGCAGTATGATGGACAGTTATGAAACCTCTTCATAATCTGTTACAGAATTGGACAAGGAAGTAACAAGAATTTTGGCAAAAATATATGTATTGGATATTGAGAAAGGGAGAGTACTGACTAGATTCAATTTGTTGAAGAGTTTAATCACTCCTAAGCTATCTATAATTAAAGCACACTTATCAGACTTTGAGAAGACTGTAGATTCATTGAATAAGTCTATGCCTACAAAGTTGAAATAAGTAGAGACTGCATCATTTTCATTGAATAGAATAATTCATGTTAGTCAACTATTTCTTAAGTCATGGAGTACTGAAGTGAAGATCTTGGAAGATTCCTTTCAAGATATTCTGAAACTGGTGAGCAAGCACTAACTTTATTACTTTGTATGTACCTTTTTCATTGTTGTCAAAGGGGGAGAAGAGAAGAAAAATGAATGGGAGAAGAGAAAATATTATAAGGAGAAGGAGAAGATAATGTATAATGGAAGAAGATAAAAACAAAATAGAGAAAGAAGGAGAGATAGTTTTGTTTTGTTAGAACACTTAGTCATTTTTTTTTGTGAAGTGTTGCCATCAATAACAAAAGGGAGAGATTGTTGGAAAGTGATCTATTTTGTATGATGTGATTCACTTTTTTGTTTTCATTTATGGCAAAAAATCTGTGTTATAGATCGATTCCTATAAAGTTGAGTTTTGGTGACTCTGAAATCAGCTAAGTACAGAAGTAGAGATACAAAGGTATTTTGGGTATCAAAGATGGAGATTGATGAGTTATGGAAAGTGAGATTAGAGGAAGATAGCATGGGGTATGTGTGACCTCCACCTAAGATCAATTTTTTTTTTTGTAATTTTTACAAAAATTTAGAGAGATTTAAGGACAGACAGACAAAAGCAGAACAGTGATACAAAGCAGCTGGACAAAAGCGATGATTCAGAGAGTATGACATGGACTCCTAGCCATCGGAGTTGGATTATGATTGTTGATAACTTATAATTTGATTATGTAAGAATTCCAACTATGAATTTGATATTTGTTTTATTAAATGTATTTTGTATTGAGAGCTGACTATGTAATAATTTTAATTGAGAACCAACTTGGTAAAGAAGAGATGTATATATGTAAGACCTTTTGTTGAGCAAAGATTGTGAGATGATAGATGAATTGATGATATGAAAGGATGTGAATAGAAGAGAAGAGGATGATAGAGATTATTGATGAGCTATAAAAAAGAACTATCTAAGCATTAGAGATGCTTGTTTTGTTCATTATTGAGAACATTTTGTAACAAAATTACATTGTTAGAGATATATGCTTAGTTGGCCCCTAACAGGGTGTTGTATACCTTTAACAGGGTTGTTATTCCTTTAACAAGGAAATGTACTATGTAATATTTAGCTCCTAATAGGGCTAGGTCTCCTAACAGGGACACTATACTTTAGTGCATGCTTGTGGGTATCATCGCCACTGGGGTTTTCCCTTGGCTAGGGTTTCCTCGACAAAAAATTATGGTGGTATTAGTACTATGTTATTTTCTTATGTTATTTTCATTTCTACAAGTATATGGTTAATTTTTAATTAGTTGAATTTTTTTAATAAGTGTTGTAATACTGATTCACCCCCCTCTGAGTATTACCTAATCCTAACAACTTTTCAGTTAAAGTTTTCTTTCAATTTCTTTGTAACTTGGAGGAAGAAAGTGTTGAAGTTTTTGTCATCTACTATAAAAAGCCTTGAAACTTGAAGGATAAGTTCAAGGTGCAGGCCTACCAGCCTTGGTTGTGTAGATCCAGAATTACAGAAGGTTTAAACTTGATTTGGTTAAAACCTTGTTAGTTGGCTAGATCCCTTGGGTTTCCCATCATTGGATTGGAAAGTCCATAGGAAATCCAATTTGTTGATTTGAGCACCAATAGATTGGTGACTCTCCTGGGGAAGGTTCTGTAAGGATAGTTTGAAGAAATCTTAGGATTTATGGTAATAATTTGAAGATTAAGATTCTACTAGAGACAGGAACCCAGACTAGTAAGATATTAGTTTCTTTCTGATAAAGGAAATGGCGAATCTACTTTTAGAAATTCTATAACATATAAGTGATAAATTTATGTTAGGAAGAGGATCCTTAAGACAAGACAAATTTGTTGAGTTGGAACCAACAAAGAAAGGTAAAGATTAAAATAAAAAAATGATGTATGGACCACGCATGATATACCCTGATAGGTATAATCAAAATTTTTCCTGTGAACAATTCCCTAGTTCAAGTCATCATAGGCATGAGAACAATGATGAGAATTGTAATCCTTTTTTCCAAGTTGATAGGGAAGAACATGAGTCCCAAAATGATACAAATAAGAAGATGAACAAAAGAGAAGAAAAGGATAGGAAATGGGATTCTATATTTCATGAAATAGATAATGCAAGCTCAGGCGATGAAGAAATGGTCAGGGCTCTAAAAAGGCAACCGAAAGAGATATTAAGAAAGATGAGAATACAAAGAAGTGCAATAAAATCACCAAGAGACAAAGGAATGACTAAGGATGATAGAAATAGTGTATACAATCCTCCTCATAGAAAAAATGGGGGGCATATTTTTAATAGTGATCATACTAATCCCTTATTTGAACCAGACAATAGAGGAAGGTGTGAGAAAAACAACAGTGGGAATGAAAGAAGTGGTCATTGGGGACAACCAAACAATGGAGAACATCATAACCATGAAAATAGAATGAATCCTAATGGATCTAACCAATATGAACATCATGGGCATCAAAATGATGGAATAATGTATAATGAATATCAAAATAAAAGGGCGTAGAACTATGGCCCAAGAGATTATAATATCAACCCAAATTTTGGACCAAGAATAAATAATCAAGGATTTCAAAATGCAAATCATCAAAATCCAAGGCATGGAGCAATAAATCAAAATGGAAACAACTATAGAGCCCCAATGGTTTCTGACAGATACAAACAATTAGATTTTTATGGAGTAAGGGGTATCCTAATGACATAAAAAATTAATTAAGAAGTACAATTCCAAAGTTTTCAGGGAATGGATCAGAATCAGTTGAGGTATATTGTGTAAATTTGAAGAATGTTATCCAAGAGCTTGATGAGTTCAATGAGGATGTATACATGAAATTTTTTGTTCAATTTCTCATAGAAGATGCATCAGAATGGTTCAGAAGTTTTCTAGATAGATCCATATCTAGTTGGGATGAATTTGTTAATCAATTCATAGAATAATTTAGTGATCATAATGACACTTATTTTGCATCACATGAGTTGAAAAGTATGAAGAAAAATTAGACTGAATCTATGGCTGAATTAAACAAAAGTTTCAACAAAGTTTTAAATAGGATTCCAAGAGATCATCAACCTGTTGATGCTTTTCTGATAAGTTTCTATATGGGTGCTTTTGATAGCAAGACCAATTATGAAATCAGATCTCATAAGCCTTCTAATTTATCCCATGCTCTCAAAATTTCCATATCTATTGAGAATGATAGGAAGGAATATGGTATAATTGATGAGAGGGAGGACACTCGACTATTCAATCCAAAAGAGCCTAAGCAATACAAGGAAGAAGATAAATTAGATAAGCTTATGAATATGGTGAAAGGCCTCCGAATGAATAATGGAAAATATAATTTTAAGTACAACCAGAGTAACCGAGCACCATACAAAAATGATAACTACAAATTACATGACATGCCTTATAACATAGAATCAAATGATGGGAAACCAGTGAACAAAGAATTACATAATCCTGATCCATTGAGGAAAAACAACCATTTTGTGGAATGCTATCCTTGGTTTGAAGCCTGCACACTACCACATTCTTATGAGCATTGTGTTGTTGCCCAAATATGGAAAGAGGATGAAAACTAGAATGATAATCAATGATCCATAGTGAATAATTTATTGACAGATCCTATGTGGGGATACGATGATTACATCTCTTAAGATGAATACTACTATAAGGATGTCCTAAATAGAGTGTACCAATATGGGGGTTATCAGGACAATACTCCAATATTAAGAGAATTAATAGAAGAGGAGAAGAAAGCATATACAATAGTTGTAGTGGAAGAAGCAAAAAGTAATTATAAGTTAAGGAATAGAACAATAAATGCAGAACAAGGGAAACCTAACCAAAGAACCGATTAGAAGAGGCTGAAGCACAAAAAGATTTCTCAAGAGAAATAGATAGAACCTCAGGACTTTCCAAAAATTGCAAGAGAAAAGGTGGTTAGTGTTGGTGCTTAAAACTATTATGCTATGAAAAGCAACCAATATATCTTAAGACTGATGTTAGGAGTGGTTAGCTCCAAGTATGAAAGCTCTATAAGATAACTAGACCAACTATAGGGTCAAGAATTCCCTCTGCACTTCCAACTCTACAAAACCAAGGCAGGTACACCTAATCTAGACTAAACTCAATTCTTTACAACACCTTCTACTTATGGATTGAAACAATAGATAAATGGTAAGTACTAATACCAACCTAGCATTCATTGAATCTCCACTACCATTGGTGGAATAAGAAGAACAACAACTGAAAAGTAAAGAATTTGGTTATGAGTTTGATTATAATTTTGGGATAGAACATAGACAAACCATTCAGATATGCATCTCAATAGAAATACTAATTCTAGATTAGTGCCTTATACATTGGGCTAAATCCTAGATACAATACTGAAAGTGAAACACCTTATTGGAAAAGATCCAAAGCCATAAACATAAGAACTCTCAGATCACACACTACAAGATCCTCAAATAGATATCTGGGAAGAATCAATGTAATATCCAAAGCAATATTAATTTGATCTTAGATTAAAGACTTATGGAATACACATATGCATAAGCAAGACTTATACAGTAAGCTAGAAAAATTAATAGATAACACAAAGGAGAGACTCAAATATGAAACAAATTATATTAAGAATGATGAAACTAGTTCCTGAATCAGTATGACAAGGAAATATGCAATATGAAAATATGAAAAAGATGAAAGAACTTTAAATCCTATCTTAATACAATCTAAAATGTATTTGCTACATCTTACACTGAAAATAAATATTTAGCCTAATGCTTCACAATATTTCTCCCAATTCTCCAGCCCTTTCTAAATGGTCTTGAATATTCTTTTATAGGAACAAGAATACTACAAGATTCAAACCATTTAGGGTTAGGGTTACAACCAATCAATGCAAGCATTCAATTATGATTTCAATTTGAAACCCTATCTCTTCTCTTCAAACTGTGCAATCTGATTTGCAATCAATTTTCCCTAATCCATGGAGGTGAGTGCAGTACCCTAAGGTGCAAGAAATTCCAAGGTAGGAATCTGAGAAAAGATCACATAAATGTAGAAAAGATTAGGAAGCTTTGTATGCACTCATCATCTGATTATAAAACTTTAATTGTCAAGTTTGGACATAAATGCATCTCCACATTTCAGATTTTGATTCCTTTGGTCTCCAATAGCCGTGCAGAATCGATCCACAAGATCAAATCTCAACATTAATGGCCCTGATATACAATATCATCTGACCACCATGAAAATCCTTTTAAAAAGGATTTAAATATTTGAAAATATGTTGAAACGGATACAGGTGGCATGGAACCAAGCATCAATGGCTAAGATTCAAAATTTTTTGGCCTTTAAAAAATACCACCGTCGATCTATCTTAAGTTACCCAAGCCTATGATCAGATCCACCACATGACATGCAGGCAAGATGCCTCAAAGACTAGATGTTGAGAAAATTTATCATAAGGCTTTACGCCTACTGTATGATCCTCTCAAACTTATCTATCCTTTACTTTAACCTCAATTCTGAAACTGCAGGTCCCACTTAACTAGAAGGACACATGACCACCAAGCATAATGCCTCAATGGTTAGATCCTACACATCTTTGTATCAAGGATTTACACCCACCATTAGATGAACCTTAAGTTGTATTACCTTTATTTCATTCTTTATCACTTAACTCAGATCTGACCTAGACACATGTTGTCAAGGCGCAATGTCTCAATGGTTAAACAACTTCATCTTAGTCATCAAGGGATTACACTTTCCATCATATCTTCTTTAAGTTGCTATGTCTTTACTTCTCTATAAACTCGAGACCAATAATGTCATCTATGCTAGATGTCACCATGGAAAAATGCCTTAATGAATAGATCTTGATTACCTTTTCTTTGAGGAAATTTGCTGTGCATTCAATCAAAAACCACTTGATCAATCTTTACTTTACCTTCTGACCCCAGCCTAGCCCACCAAAGACACGTGCATCAAGGTGTGATGCCTTAATGAGTAGATCTCAAGCACTTTCCCTTTAAGAAAATATGCCAGTCATTAGATTTTATTCAAGTACTTGACTATGTCTTACCTTAATTACACTGTTGCTGAGCTGAACCTACTTAGACACGTGGCACAATTCCGTAATGCCTTGATGGTTAGATTTTGATCAAATTTGCTTTGAGGCTTTACACAGACTGTAAGATCCTTTCTGACTTGATCACTTGATAACCAACCACAGGTGGGCCCAAAATCTAATATCTTTCCACATGTTGAAAGGGTGCAATGCCTTGATGATTAAATTGACTGCATCTTTGCTTCAAGGGTTTACGCCATCAGTTAGATCTTTTTGAAGTTGAACTGCCTTTAGATTTTTAGCTCTGGGAAGACCCAGTCCTGCCATGTGCCACTTGTCAGATAGGCATGATGCCTTGATAGATAGATTAAATGCATCTTGAGACGAAGGAATCACGCAAGCTCTAGGATTAAAATAGACATGCTCCACAAATGTAAAAGGTAAAGTATTTTTGCGGATGAAGAGTTAGGAAATATTTAAAACGATGCTAGGAAAATACTTTAGGAAATAACATGGCACCGCCAATAATGACTTAGAAGACATGATGTAAGCAACTTAAGTTACATAAAAAGTAACTTGATTTTATAACAGCTCATGAGGGTTTAGGGTTTAGTAAGATTTTTTGCAGAGAAGACTTAGGGCTTTAGCCCAGAGACCTAATAAAATTTTTAGATACAAGGAAAGCATGTTTAGAGCCATGAAAATTTTGATAAGTGCTAAGCATGGCTCCATCTAGGGATATATGCCTCTTGCAGGCATAACAAGGATTCAAGATTTCTGGGAGAAGTAGAACACTTGAAAAAGCATGAAACTAATCGAGGGCAGGAAAACACAGAAACAAAATATGCACATACTTGCAGCAGAAAAATAACTGAGCACTACCACTTATTCACTGATCTGAAGGAGTCAGATCAATCCTGATGGTCTGAAACCATCACAAATTTTTTTGATCTAGTCTTCCCTTATCATAGAAATTTTTTTTTTCTCCCTAGCCTGGAAACAAACTGAAACATTCTCTTTCATGCGTCTGATCAGATTCATCATCATTTTCCATCAGCTCATTAGAAAGAAAATCAGCACATTTAGCATTAGAGCCCAGTTGGGAATCATACAAATCTGGAAAATGTAAAATATGCGGCATTTGTATGTTGCATTCATGAGATAAAAAGAAATCTAGCCCAATGCAATTTTGATCAATACTAAATTCAATGCCATGTCTTAGAAAAATATTGTCATCCAGCTAAGGAGAACACTCATTCTCTATCATACTGTTGGATTCATCATTGGATCTATTTGCATCAATAGGTTGCATGTCAGAAGAAAAAACATTATACTTAAATTCATGCAAACATTGAGGACACTCATCAATTAGAATATGATCAAGCCCATTCTTTAAAGAATAGGAGACAACCACTTCCTCTGGAAAAGGTAAATGTTGAACCTCATCTTCAAGCTTAAGACCTTGAACCTGTAAAGATCCCATATCAGTATCCAAGAAACAATTAGTAGATTCATCTTCATCCTCCTCAATCATATGAGGGGTTATGGTCTCTCTGGATACCTTAACATTCTTTCCAGCTATACCAAAAATTGCAAAAGATAGATCACACTGCATACTCCCTCCCATTGAGGCACTCCATTTCCTAGGCAACAACATTCTATATAGAGGTAGAATGTCAACAAATAGGACACTCATAGTCAATATCTTCTCTTTATATATTTCCAATGTATAAGGAAAAGCCTTAATAGTACCAATGACAAGGATTTCTCTAGAGTCAATTGCCTAACATCTTCCATGAGGATTCTCAACTTGTAGTCCCATTGCCTTCATTATCTCTAAAGGCATAACAATATTGGATGCTCTCGAATCTATCATACAATTTTTTAGCATCTTACCATTAATAACTAAGGTTATGAAAAAAGGGTTCATAGATCCCAAAGGAGTAGTGACATGATTTGTATTTAAGAAAATATGAGAGATCTTATAAATGATATCTTTTGATTCTTTTTCCTTTTTATTAGATTTCCCCTTATCATTTTCCTTATTCTCACCCATATCTAAATTTAGGGCCCCTGTGGAAGAAACACTTTTTATCTATGCAAGGAATTTCTCTTTGTGTTCGTCTATTCTCATCATTTATAAAAAGGAAACTCTAACAAAGATCTGTGAAAACAATTGTCCCATATCAACAAAGGAGTACATGTTGTCAGAGATATCTTGCTTGATAGTGATAATAATTTTGTCTTCAGCTTGTGTAGCCTTGTTTGGATCAACCTCTTTGTTATCATTTTTCATAGAAGACACCCTTATCTTTGGTGTCATTTCTTTAACCTTATGGACCAGATTTGGATTACTTGGTGCATCCTCTGTTCTTACTTTTATTTTCTTGACACCCTCAACATTTTTTTCCTTTATGATGTCTTCTTAGGGCTTGCTCCTATTTCTTTGATAAGGATACCGGCTGATCTGCCATCCACAATACCAAGTGTCTTATTTCTCAAATTATAGTTACTATGGGATTGAGCAACCATGTCTACTGTGATTTGAGAAATTTTTGCATCTAAAGGTGTGCTTTCTATAAAAGGCTCTTTACCTTTTGAAACATTGCACCTTACATTATCAATGTCAGCTTCCTTTTCATCATCAGATGCAAGCATATCCTGATTGTCAACCTGATCATCAAACTCCTCCTCATCTGATGAAGACAACTCCTTATTTTGACCTTGGTCATCAGATTCTTCACTTTTAAAATCTGCAGAAGCCATTGCATTCCCAACATCATCATATAATTTTTCCTCATGTTCTCTTTCTTGTTGTTCTTGAAAAGATACTAAACAATAATTAGGGTCATGTGGAGTGCAAAAATCTTCACACCAAGGATCCTCATAACTCATGTTAAAAAAATTTATTTGTAGAGGATTAGGAGTTCCTTTATCAGGCTTGTCTTTCCTTTATGAGATAATGAGTTTCCCATCTTTGTATTGGGTACCATATGAGTGATTTTGCATCCTATTTTTATGGATTATAACTATTATAAGATGACCTATTGTTGTTTGGAGCTCTTGGATTCTTAGTCTCTCTTGGATTTAGGTCCTCTATAGCACTTAAGACCTATTTCATACTGACCTCATCTTTAGGTTCAACATTTGAGGGTCTATCTAATTCCCGCTTAGCAAACTTCCCATCATCTCTTCTACCCAACTTCCCAGAGACCCTCAAATTAGTTTCTATATTGATAGTTGTCTTATAAGATTCTCTTATAGTCTTTGGATTCTTGACTCTTAGGAAGAATCCCATCTTAGAATCAAAAAAATAAAGATAATTAGCTAAACAAACCTTTTCATCAAGTGTTATGACTTGGAAAAGTTTATATATAGCTCTTTGAAATCTTATGTTGACTTCTGCAACATCTTCATTCTAATTCTTTTTAATATTGTTGAATATATTCAACATGAATCCCTCATTGGTCTTATCACCATATTTCTCCTTAAATAAATAAATTAGTTCTTCCATTGACCATACAAAATTATAGGGTAACCCTTTGAACCGATCTCTAGCATCCTCTACTAAAGCCTGAACAAACAGTTTCATTAATGCATCCTCATGCAGAATTTCACAATCATCCATCATGTCCTTAAATTTTTTCAAGTGCTCTTCACATGTAATTACATTATTCCTAGAAAACTTGGGAAGTTTATCTCTAAGTTCACTTGGAACTACATTAGGATAACCAAAGATGTTATGGAAAGAAAATTGCCTATACCTTTTAGCATGAGTGGGTCTCCCTTGAGATGAGGTATTAACTTGAGAAGCAGAGGCATTAACATTTGATGTTGTATCTCCTTCTGCACTAGGATGAGATAACCCAGAGGACTGCTGGAGGAAATCATTTTTCTTCTTCATCTCCAAAATAGCAACATCAACCTAAGCCTTCTCAAACATTTTTTCCATTATTTCCTTCTCCTTTTTGGATTTTTCAAGATCAATGTCCAACTTAGACATTTGATCTACTAGATTTTTGAGGTTTTCAGGTTATTCTATTGTAAACCCTTTCATCCTCCTTTATTTTTAGAGGCTTGATGTAACGCTCCGCCAGGGAACCCAAGAGAGATTAACCTAGAACATGTCACTATGTGTGCTGAATAATTTTTTTTTAAAAAAAAGTTAACATAAAGAAACATACATTCATGCGGAAGTGATTACCATTTATACACATGTCTTACACTCACATAGATTACATGACTCAAGGGTCCCATGATGTTGAATTACTTAAAGAAAAACACAACTAACAATATAAAAAAAGATTCTATCTGATTAAACATAACAAATACAACTTACATAACCATAATACAAACCACATGGATAACCATGAAACCACCATAACACACATCCACTGCACATGTCGCAGGGTATGTGGTAATCACTCTAATCTACTTAATATACAATTTCCAGATTAGGTATCACATGCGATACACTAATACAAGATATACAATAATGAAATTACATAATAAATGATGAAGGAACATAAAGAGCTCATCTACAAAGAAACCATCAAGCACCTGGTACAAGGACGTCAAATCTCAATGGATAAAGAATCACTACCACCCGTCTTTGTGAAACCAAAAAGGTCCACCCCACCGTGCTAAGGAGATAACAACAGATCCCAATCGAATATCCAAAACCAAGAAGGAATAACCACTAAGCAAGGGATCCTGATAGCTCTCTAATCTGGTGTACTAATCTAAAAGGTAAGACTCACTAATCCAGAGGAAATTGAGAACATAGGAAATCTAGCATGTGTAAAGGAAGGTGTCATCATGTACATCTACCCTTAAGTTCAGCCTTGATAATCACACTGAATTTCGGCACCTAAGTGACCATACACGGAGCCAATGACCTCTCAAACTAACAAGGCCACTAACTATGTTAGATACCTCGTAGGGCAATTGACATCTTCTCAACACCATCTTAGCCTCTCTACTAGCACTCAAGCATGGGTGAGGACACATCTTATTAATTCATTTTAATCTCTCAGTATGTCTTTAGTTATCACATATTAAGAAACTCCACAATAAGCAATCTAGTAGTCTCTTACGGACACAGAACTTATTGCAAGCCACCTCCTACTACGCATCTAGGTAATCCTACCCTAGGCTCAGAGATCCTAATAGATCTAGCATAGGTCACAACCCTAGTGTACCCCAAATCAGTATCCCATACAACAGGAACGGTCACATAGGTACACTAGCAGATAACAAAATCGAAAGGGTCAACATGGTCAGTTCAGGGTAATATCTGACAACACACACGTCATGAAGTAACATAAAAGATAAACACTCCCCCCAGCCTCTGTATACATCTTAGGTCATCTAATGTCCCAAATAATCAACATATACAAGCACTAAGAACCATACAGATGCACAGAAACCAAAATGTCTTAAAAGACTGAAAAATGAACTATAAGCATATAAACTTTCATAGCTAATCCAAGCATGTACTTCATTTAACTAATATCTTAAATTGAAGTAATCTAGAATCAATTGCATTAAGATTATTTAAAACTACCTCCCGTAATTCAAATAATTCAATCAAGATAGTCCATTAAATTAGGTTCATCTATCTCCCGAATCTCGAGTTACCTCACAATTAAGGACCATCATGATTAACTTAATTTGGTTAACTATACTTTAACCCATGGATTTTAATAAAACATATTAATGAGTTATTTACACTATTAATCAATATACCAATCTAATTTAAAATCAATAATGCCTATTAATTTAAATTAATGATTAATACATGAAAACATAATTATCATCTAATACATTAAAATTAAAAACTATATATAAAAATGTGTTAATAATAAACACATATATTAAACTAAATCTTCAATTTAATAATTCAATTAAATTAAACTAATTTTTTTAAAAATTAATAAAATTAAAAATTAACTAATATAAATAAAATTAACTTAAATTAACATTAACTAAATCTAAATTTAAATTAACAAAATTTAATAATTTAAATTTTTTTAAAAAATAAAATAACAAAAAAAAAAACTGAAAACACATTGGGGAGGGGGAGCGGGCCCCCCGTACCCCGCGGTACTTACAACTGCCCATAAAGGGCTGCTGCCTACGCAGCAGGCTACCCCTTGGGGTGGCCGTGCTGCCTATGGCAGCGTGGGCCCCTCTTGAGGTATGCCCAGCGCTTAAAGCGCTTAACGCTTTTGGGGGGTGGGAATGGGGTCCCACCGCCCCACAAAATTGATTTAAATTATTTTTTTTAAATAATTTTTTTTAAAAACACCCATTCCCCAAACAAAATGCTTTATATGTAAAGCTTTGTTTTTTTTTTAAATTTATTTTTATATATACGAAAACGGAAATTAATACAAAAAGGGGATTTACTTTTCCTTTTTTTTGTCTTTTGTTGACTTGTTTTTATTTATTCTTTTTTTTTCTGGGTAAATAGTTTTCTTTTTACACCAGTCTGTATTAAAACTGGGGGTTGATTTTTTTATTTTGATTTTGATTTTTTTTGCAATGAAATTACAAAGGAACTATAAATTTAATTTCCCACTATAGTTAGGACTATAGGCAGAATAATTTTCAAATTCTAGAAGTTTTATAAGAGATCTAAATACAAAATTTTGACAACACATCTGTACTATACCAATGAATACATAATCACGAAAATGATAGATCCAAGCTTCGCTGAAACTCTGAAACACATCAAAACTTAAGCAACCATAAATTCAATTTCCTCCTATAGTATAAACTATACAAAGGGTTAATTTTTCATTTTCTATGAGATCTAGAGGGAATTTCTTCCCAAAATTTTAACAGCATAATCCTACGATGCTAAGAACATAGAAAATGAAAGAAATACAGATCTAGGGTTTCTATGAGCACCCAAAAATGTAGAAACAACCACAAACCATTTCAAATCCAAAAATGATGAACATGCATTTAAACAACACAGAAAATCTCAGATCTACAAAATTGAAAACCATACATGGAAAATGAAACCTACCTTGATTCCAATGCAAGAAATGGAAGAATGTAGCTTGGAGGATGAAAGTAGATCTGAAACCCTCAAGCCCAATTCAACCACATATATGACAACAATGTAGATCCAAACACAGACACACAAGCAATAGAAAATCCTGAAAACTTCAAGGCAACAAGGATCCACAACAATCCACAATCCTTCAAAAACCCCAAAATACCAAGAGCTCTCCAATTCTCAAAAACCTGTTATGAGAGAATGAATGACCAATTCCCCCTAAAGAGATTCAAATTCCCCAAAACATGCAAAGGTGAATGAGAACTCCCAAGTCAATCCCTAATTTAACTCAACTTGAAAATTGACAATAAATCTAAATTAATTAAATAAAATATGCTTTATTGCCACAACTCAACTTTGACTCCTAATTACAAGTTAAGATATTTTAATTTGAAAATACTTTTTCAACACAATTATGCACATGTAATTAATAAAATATTTA
>MU227926.1:379752-421326 GCA_018584345.1 Thuja plicata
ATCTCGCCGAAGCAAGTAACTACGTCTCCGTCCTCTACCACAACAACACATCAACAAGTACATTCACATATAAGACAACCATACACATGCAAGTATGGGGTAAGTATATCATAAACTAAAATCGACATATAATAATCAACATGATAACATGATCACATCTATCTATGCATAAGGTAAAATCATGACATCATAAACAAGTATCATCATCAAATGAAATAATATCAGCTCACATGAAAGTAGCCTAAAAGAGTACAGCATCACAAACTAAAAAGAAAAACATGAGTGGGTATTACACTTGATGACCAACCACTTGAATGATAGGTTCCTCTTCAAATCTCTGAGGCTTTTCAACATAATTCCTTGCCTCCAACTGTAGTAATCTCCTCATTCTTTGTTCAAGGAAAACCTAATCGTGACTGATCTTATTTTCCTTTTCCTTCTCTCCTTGTTGTCTTATGGCCACTTGCTCCTGGATCAATATTTCCACTTCAGAAATTTTTCAGCCATACTATCAGGATCTAGAAGAGTAGAAACATATTCCTCTTCCTCTCTCTCATCAGAAGAACTATAATCTTCATTTGCACCTGTAGACACCTAAAAATGGTTTGAGCCTGCTGGTCTACGTGTTTTAAAATTTTTAGCATTATAATCAAAACATTGTTTTGTGACCTAATTATTCCTCTATGTTGCGCATATGATCTTTATTGTATGGTGACATTGTGTCTTTCATCAATGATTGAACATTGAAAAATTGTCCAATTATTTACTAACATTTCTACTCTCTTTATCAAATCAATCATTTTCCAAATAATTTTTGATCAACCCTAAACCGATCCTATTCGATCCTATTCAATCCTATTCGACCCTAAACCAATCCTAAACCATTCCAAACCTTCCTAAATCAATTCAAACCTATTATATTCTATTCCTAATCACTTGCATAATTGTTTGGACTCATTCCGACCATTCTGGGGTATTGTCCAAGATCATCGATGCCTAATTAACCCAATTTCAAACCAATCAAAACCCTATTTCAAATTTGATCAATCTTGTCATCATTTCAGGAGCATTGTCCAAGATCACCGATGCTTCATCTCCCCTAATCAGCCATTTGATAACATTGTCAAAGATCATCGGTGTTATTGCTATCAATCTGTCAATATCAATTCAATAGTGTTGTTCATTATTGTTAATACTATTTGTGATTATCATTTTAGGAACATTGTCCAAGATCATCAATGTTTCCCCATTTCAATTTCAATCTTACGATGCCATCAAAGTTCATTGGCACTTTTCAATCAATTCCAATCATCATTACGCGGATGCATTGTCAAAGCTCATCAATGCCTCATCATTTCATAAACTATTCTGGAACCCTCAAAATTGATCCTAAAGCTTATCAATATCATCAAAATCATTTCAATTTGACATCAACACCTTCAATTTGACCTATAACCCACCAATTTCCCCCTTTGGATGAATAACCCATAGTGTATCCTAAGTCCTAATTGAATAAATAAATAAACTTTATTTATTCCCTTTTCCCTAAGTCTCCAACAATTAATTAATTTTTATTAATTAATTAGCTAATTTCAATTTATGAGAATTTCATAATTTCATAAATCTAATTATTGATTTTGAGGAATATTTGAGAATATTGAATTATTAATTTAATTAATGATTCCTAATCCCACCTAAATATCATATCTCTTAATTGAGGATTCTCATCCCTATTAAGGTGCTTCACAAATATTTTCAATATCTCCTCATTTGAGCTCCCCCATATCGTGATTCCTAGCATCTCACCAACCAAATCTCTTCATTATTCATGGATTCTTGCAATCCTCACCTAATTTATCCTCATTTCCTATAAATTGAGAGCTATTCCTCTCATTCAAGGTTAACCACAAGATTTTGAGAACCTCAAGAATTATTAGAAATCTTCTAGTATTCTCATTAGCAAAACTTGGCTTTTGTGCAATTGTGTGTGTGAAAAGAGTAACATCAAATATGATTATGGAGAAGAAAGGAGGACATGGGAGCATCAATTGAAGGGAGTTCTTAGATTTTTTATGCTTTATATTTGTGAACTCTTGTTTTGAATGACTTTCATGATAGATTAGATAGGTTAGCATATTATTTAGGGTTTGTGATCTCCTAGATATGCTCTTATGCCTTTTTCTAGTCTTACATTTGGTGAACCCAATGTGAACATGCTTAACTAATAATTTTTTTTTGTGTTTTTGTGTCTTTTTCAGTTTCTGGAAGAGAGCTGCACAGGTGGTTACTGAAGCTGCGTACATGGTCACTGTTCCTACGCAGGTGGTCACTGTTTCTACGCAGGTGGTTATGTCCTGCGCAGGTGGGATCCAAACCTACACACTTGGATCCCAGAGCTACGCAGATGGATAGTTAGCTATGTAGTTGGTCATATGGGATCCTCATTTAGGGTTTAGGATCACTTCTTGCATGTTTAGGAAGCTATTATGCATCTTAGGCTTTCTTTTCTGCTTTTTCTCTGTTTAAAGGCTATAATGAATCCTAAACTATTCAAATGAACCCTAAATTTGGTTAATGAACCCTAATATGGTTAATGAACCTCACACTTTGATTTTCAAGGCCTAAAATGAACATTCACATTTGTATTTGGGCTCTTAAAATGGATCTCATCTAGCCTAGGGTTTCATACAATCAAGCTTTTTCAAATTTTAAGAAAACTTGCAATCTAGCCTAACTAGGGGTGGAAATGGACTATTTAATGCAAGATCAAGTTATCTAAGTTGATAAGGGACCTAAAATGAACATTCAAATCTTATTTGGGTACCTAAAATGAACTCTAAACTAGTTTGGGATCAAATACAAATTTTTCCCTTAAGGTGTTTCTAAACCATTTTGATGTACATGCAAGCTAGTTGGGGTTTCAAGTTCACTTAAATCTTTTCAAATAAACTTAAATGACATAAATAATGAACCCTAGATGTGTTTTTGATGATATTTCATGCTTAGATGTTGAAAAAACCTCTATTTTTGCAAGTTTTTACTCCTTTTTAGGCATCTGATCAGTAGCTGCGCACTTGGTTGCATGTGTTGCGCAGGTGGTAACATGTTCCTGCGCAGGTGGTAAATTGGGTGTTTTTCAAGCAATTTTTTGGATTTCTGCATTTGTATACTTGTTTCTGCACTTAGACTACTGGATTTTTGTGTTACTGATGATTTGTGCAGCATGTTGGCAATTGTGGGATGAAGATTGAATCCTAAAAACTACTAATGGTTTTCAATGCAGGACATTTGTAGAAGACCTTGTGTTTTCCCAAACTCTTGTGCTTAATTTTTGTAGTTAGCAAACACTTCATTTTGGTGCTTGAAAAGAACCTTTTTCTTTCATGTGTCTAATGTGTTTTCTAGATTGTAAAACCATAAGAATCATATGAGCGTATCCTCTCCCCTCGCCTTGATGGATCTTGGGTGTAAGAGAAACTCATATCATTCTTATAGAGTGGGTACCTCCCAAGTGCTTTAGTAGAGCCAGTGAGAGTGGATGCCCAATCGGTAACATACTACAACCAAGCGCATCCAAACCAGGATAGAAAAAATGCCATTGTGATTAATCTCATAATGGACGGCTGTTGAATGCATTATATTGGGAATAAGATCTCCCTCAGTACCCTTGTGGTGCATTAAAACCTATGGAACGTAACTTTCGTAGGGTGGGAGGCCTCCATAATGGAGCTAATATGCCACACGTATAACCACCTGAATGGATGCCCTTACTAAACACCATGTCATAGTAGCCAAAAACCTTCTATTTGTTGGTGTAGAAGGTCGAAGACCAACTAAGATGCCCCACACTTTTGCGGCTATTAGTCGAGACAACAATCCCTTGGGAAGTGATGACCCTTGGGAGTTGAAGCTTGGAGTGCCTGAGAAGTGAGTGCACATGTAAGGAGAAGCCCGTGCCTCCAAGATTCTAGGTTGTCTGCTATTAGTAAGTGTGGCTAAACTTTGGTTCAAGTGAGGATTCAACAGTTACTATCCTTGCTATCCTTAGGAAGTGGTGTGTTTGTTCATTTTACAATAGCCATTCTAAATGATGTGTCTTGTGCGAGTGTTCAAACCTTAATAAAAATGACAACATCTTAAAACACTCTACTAAAAGATAACTTTTTCCAAACATCTTCAAGAATAATCAAATGGTCACATCAAACCTTGTCTTTGAGTAAACATATGGAACCTTAAGCTTTTCACTTGGAACCTTTTGGCATGCTTCATAGCCTTCATATTGCATATTCATGACCTATTCTCCTTTAATTTTGCATTTTAAAAATTCCTTACATTATAGACCTCATCTTAATCCTCATTATAGTCCCTTTTGCATAAGTCCTAATCATAGCTCTCTTGCATACATAGCTTATTTTTAGATCCTCCTTAAAAACTTTGCAAACAATCTTAGAAAGTATCGAAATCATAGAGCATTTCTTGATGGTGTTGAAAACAAGATCTTGACTTGGTCCCCTTTTCTCCCAAAATTTCAAACCCCCTACCCTTATCAATTGGTCTTATTCCACCTTTGTCATGATGGATTTGACCTAAGCCTTTTTATAGAACTTGTCCCTTGTCCCAAAATCCTATTTTTCAAGTCAAGATTCTTATTCAACCTCATGAGGTTATGCTCTTAGGTTTGTCTCCTTTCAAAATATTAATTGTGAAGGTCCAAAAAACCAAAAACATAGTTGCATAAACCTTAGGTTGCATTTGCATAAGTTCCTTGCATTTCAAAAGTTGCATTTCCAAAAATTCCAAAATTCCAAAAAAATCTTGCATTTTCATATAGTCATCATGTCAATCTTCACTAGGTTCCAAGCATCCAAAAGGCAACACAATACATATCAACCCATGTTTTCATCACAAGGAAAATCACAATTAACTTTTGATCAAAGACAAGATATACCTTTGCAACAACAAGCTTTTGAGCCAAGGCAAATGACATCAACACAACCAAACAATCAATTGCATCAAGTCCCTTCAAACATGATTCAAAAGTTCCAAACAAAATTAGATAAAGAAAAGAAGATCTTGGAAGAGAAGGTAGAAAAGATGATAAAGAGAAGAAAGGAGATGGCCAAACTCCTTGGATGTCTAAGTGAATATTTTGGTGAAATTGACATACAATCTCTCATTGAGAAATAAAAGATACCAAAACTTATTTCACAACTCAATGAGGCAAATGAATAATTTAACAAAGCCCAATTCAATCATGTGCAAAATCCAAATGTTTTCAACCAAGTTCTAGATCATGCTCAATTCAATCAAGTTTCAAATCAGTCTCTATGTGCTCAAATTTCAAATAAATCATTCAACCAAGTTCCAAATCAAATCTTTCAACCTAACTGTGGAATAATTCAAATGGGGCCACCACCAAATTACAAACCAATCTTCATTCCAATACAACCAAGTGATCTTCAAACAATTTCACAACCTCTTGTGCCAATCATGCAAAGAAGACAACCAATACCAAGATCACAAACAATAACATTGCTTGAGAAACCTTTTGTGTCCTTCAATTCACCACTAATGTCTGATCAAACAAAGAAAAATTCAAATGTGAGATCTTTTGAACATCAACCAAGCATAATCAATAAGAAACCTTTTGTTTAACATGTTCATTCCAACCATTATTTCCAACATGTAAATACTGACGAGGTATCACAAGCCAGACCCATCAAGCAGCGCAAGTTCAAATCCAAAATTTTAAAGAATTTGTTTCAAAAATTGGATCAAACAAATAATTTACCCATGTCTAGCAATGGATCACCCCAAAAAAATCACATGGATGATATACCTATTTCCCCTCAATACATTGACCTTCAAGAAACATCCATGTTTCCCTCCACTCCTTCATCCCTACAAACTTCACAAGAGAAATTTCCTCCTTCCCCATCAAGTGATTCTTCCAACAATGCAACCTTCCAATGGCTATCCACGAAAGACATCCAAGCTAGTCCTATGCATAGCCCAAGTTCCTTTGAACCAATTACACCATGTCCTCCCATTTCAATCAAGCCTATTCATGAGATTCCTATCTAAATTCCATCTTCATCATATCAAAATGTTGACCCCTTTCAAGAACCCCCCTTGCATGTCCAAAGTCATATCCCATGTCAAGAGGATGATAAAAATAATGAAGAAACATGTCTAAAAACATATCAAGATAAGGACCCCTTCAATGACCAATTCTATCCTATTGTTGACCAAGACCCCATTTCCCTTCAGCCTCATGATGGTCCCACTATCCTTATCCCCCTATCCAAAATGATCCTTTTCCACCTCAAGAGAAAAATATCCTTCCAAGTCCCATTGACCTCCCACTTCCCAAGAAATATCACGATCTCCCTTCCATATCTTCCCAAGATCCCTTTCCAAGCCAAGATAAAGGTGTCCCTTCACCTTCATGTTCTCCTCAAGATCACATCATCCCTTTATATCCCCCACAAGATCCTATCCTACCAGATGATCCTATCACTACTCATACTCCATCGTAGGATCCTATTATTCCTTTGTACATCTATGCAAGTTGTTCATGAACCCCTTACACTTCAAATGGGTTCCCCTAGTTCTATTGAGTATAGTCCACCTCATGGTCCTATAAGTCCTTCCATATCATTCACACCTTATAATAACAGATTCACATCTTGTAGCAAGTATCCTACTAGTCAAAGAAAGCATTATCAAGTCAAAGGGTTAGACCTCCATGAAAAAGTTATATTGAAACCCTTACATGTCCAAGAAAATTCAAATGGTCATGGTCTTAATAACAAATCTACATCTCAAGGCATTGGTATCCCTTCAAAATACAAATCCAGATGTATACCTCCCCCTTCAACCCTTCCATCCATCTTAGGTCCATATATTCTTCCCTCCACTAGCTCACAATCCCCTTACCCTTTCCCACATGCAAGTCAACAAAGTCATACACCCTGGAGAACCTTCCATCCATCCAAAATACCTCCATACAATTCCTATCCATCCATGAATTCCATTCCTTTTCAAAGCAATTTGGATGCCAAACATAAATTCTACAAGTCAAGCAATCCACATGCTATCAAGGATCAACTTGTCCATTATAATCGAAATGTACAAAAGAGGAAAAATTTGATCCAAAATAAAAAGGAATTATCAAAAAGGCTACAAAGGCCCATTGAGGAAAAAATAAAGTCAAAAGCCATATGGGTTCCAAAATCCATTGTGCAAGCCATACATTCAAAGGACCCTCAAAATAATGAAAAATTAAAAAGCATGTGGATTCCGAAGAAGCTCCTTGAAGCACAGAGTCCCAAAGAAAAGTCCAAATTGGCATCCAAAATTGCTATCCCTCCATCTAAATGTCTTTCATCTTCCAAATCCGTTTTGGGTCCTTGTGTCCCAAAATCCATATCCATTCCTGCATTAATCCTTCAAAATCCAAAATCTCATTTTCCTCTATCACTCCATCACCCCTCAAGGTGTGTGCCAATGTTGTTCTTGCATATATTCCCTTCCACTTCAAGGAAAGATGGCGTACATTCCCTTTATTATCCAACACCTATTTTCCAACCTTTCATCCAACCTATCAAATCCCTTGCATAAAGCTTGTCCCAGCCTTATCTAATCACCCACTTCATATCACTTTGTCATTAACCTACCAACATCTTTGCACAATATCTTTCAAAATCACATTTGAAAGAGTAAGGTGCTTGAGTCCTCTGTCCATGTTACTTCATGTGTCCATTTTTTTCCAAAATATCAAAAAATGTAAAAAAAAAAACAAAAACAAAATATCAAAAAATGAAAAAAATGAAAATGAAAAATGTTTCCCTGATAAAAACCTGGCAAACAGGTGTCTTTGTAACACAAAAAAAAGAGTCAAGAGAAATAATTTCATCCAATAGTGAAAACTTGGTACACAGGCACTTTGGGAAAGTACCATGATGAAAACCTGGCAAACAGGCGTCATGTGTAATTCTATGAACTTCTTGCAGTCTATACTTGGGGGAAGATTTCATTGGCATTATCCTCCATTATCTCCAGCATGTCCTCCATTATCCTATGCCTGTCATATCCATTTTCCTATATCCTTTTCCCCAACTTTGATCTTGACACGGTTACAAATCTTCCTTGAAGCATCACATGTCTTATCTTCTTTACATTGTCTTGATCCCTTTGGTCTACATTTCCTATCCTATCACAACCTTTCATCCATACTCCATAGGCCTTCTCATTATCTCTGATTGATCTTACATATCCTATCCATATCCTATCATTTTCCTGTTCATATCCTACCATTACCGTATCCAGGTCCTAACATTGCCCTATGAAAATCCCTATCTTGGTCTTGATGAAAATAAGGACGTTCAATGCAAAAACATGTTTTTAAAAAAAAAAAACCTTTTGACATGTCCATTTCTTGCATTCCATCCACTGCCCTATTTTCCTTATCCTATCATTGTCTTGTCCAGTCCCCCAGCTTGGTGAAAAAAATTGTTATCCCATTTCTTGGATAGTGCTTGGCACCTAAAAAAATCCCATGCAAGTGACCCTTGGCCTTTGTCCATCTACCAATCCATTTCTCCTTTCACAATGTCCCTGCCTTGCTAGACGCTGGGGGCAATTTCAAAAAATCCTAAAAATCCAAATAAGCAACTCAAAATTTCAAAAAAATAATCAAATAATGTCCTGAAAAAATTGCTAAAAATTCAAATATGATGTTGAAAAAATCCTAAAAATCCTAAAAAGTCCTAAAAAAAGATCATCACAAAAAAAAAATGCTAAAAATTCAAATATGATGCTGAAAAACCCCTAAAAATCATCAAAAGTCCTAAAAAAAGCTCATCACAAAAAAATTCAAATATATCAAAAATCCTAAAAATTGCAAAAATCTCTTCAAAAATCTATAATAAATTTGTACATACTTGTCTTCTTTTTGCAAATCGAACATCATGTTTACCGACATCAGTGGCAGAATCATCAATCTGTGCTTAACGAAATCATGTTCTCACAAATGTGATCTGACTCATTGTGACTCAATATTCAATCTGGTTGGACTTTTCAAATCTTTCAATCTTTGCTATCAATCAATCTATCCAAGCTATTAATCAACTATCAAAGCAATCAATTTGCAATCTAAGCTATCAATCAATGAACATTTAATGCAAGTAATAAAAGATCAAAATGGCTGTTGGCTCACATTATTTTCGTGAGTATTTTTTATTTTCTTTTTTGATCATGTTCCTATGCTACTCGATGATATTATTTGAACTTATGAGAGTAGCCGGGATGGTTCATGACCAGTTCATTTTGCTTTATCTTTTTTTTTCCTGTTTGATGATCTCATGAAATTTTGGGGCATGTCTACTACATGCTTTTGGGATGGAGAAGATCATCTTCTGTCTGCATCGTGTTTGTTCATGCAAAAATGATGATTTTTTCACTCTGGCTTTTGTGCCATGATGCGCCACATTTGCTTTTGCAATATCAAAATAAGCTCTTATCACAAAATTGCACTTTTGAAAGCCAACATCTTTCTACTAACATTTCTTCGTCTAATTTCCGGTTTCTCCTAACAATTCTTCAGTCAGTCCTCGCAGTCACCTTGGTCTAGTACTCTAGTGTATCAAAAACAAGTGCATCCTACATACATGCATTCATAAACTTGAAAAACAACAAAAACATGTGCATTTTTACATTCATTTATTTATACATGAGAAAAATTTCAAACATACATTTACATTTTTGTATTCATACATTTCAAACAACAAAAAGACAAAAACAATTATTGCATCCATAACAAATTTTATTGCGTAACAAAGGCAATACATTGTAATACATAAGAATCATCATATAACAAGAAAGAAAAGCATATACATAAGCATCCATCCTGTGCATCATAAAATAGCTACATATCATATATATGTGTGTCTTAAAAAGTATCAGAGTACAAAAATCAAGGTGTCTATATACACTAAGGCCCGCAGGCTCATAATATATCACATGTCTATCAAAATTGTCCCTTTGCTAGAGAGACCTCCTTTCAACCCCTGCTCTCTCGATCCTCATGATCCCTATCCTATCTAGAAGATGAGGCTCCCCTTGTCTAATGCCACATCTGTCTTGATCTAGCTGGCCCCCTCGATCCCAACATTCCCCCGAGCACTGTGTCCGATGGGAGTGTGATCTGCTAGATGACATTCTGTAACTCGGTACCCACTACTCTTGTTACACCTCTCTCCTATACATATCCTTCCAATATTGTGACCCTTCTCGAGCATCCCCTAGCATCTCAAAAACCCTGTGTGCACTGGAATCACTGATGGTACTGATAAAATGTTGTGACTCCTCCTTGGATCTCTGTGCCCTGGCCATAGCTATATCTTGAGAGGCAAGCAATGTGTTCCTCTCTGCTGTCAACCTATCCATCTATGCTATGAGTGATGATCGCTCGACAATCAATGATGTAGGATCTGCAGTCCATGATGCACAATTTGCAGTACATGATGCACACTTTGTAGCCCATGCAGCTCTATTTGTATCTCTCTCCAATGCCAACTAGTCTATCTGTCTTGTAAGCTCTATGATGCATTGTCTCTGATCCTCAAACCTGTCATCAGGACCTTGTAGGTCATCCTCTTGTGGTGGCTCATCCCTATCCTCATCCATATGCATCAACATATCACTGAGATCCCTATCTACATCATCATCCTCCTCCTCACTCTCCTCATCATCCTCATCATCTTGATCATCCTTGTCTGAATCCTCCTCATCACCCTCTTCATCCTCTTCCTCCTCCTTGGTGCTCTCATCTCTAGGCATCCGCACTCTCGGTACTACCACATCTGGATCTGTTAGAGGAATCAGCCTGTGCTTAGTAAACCATCTATCATACTCCTCTATGGTCCCTACGTATGCAACATCTGCACCTACTCCCCATGGTCTAGGTTGTAACTGTTCAAACTCTACATATGCCACCTGAGGCTTGAGTGCTACACTCCATGTCCTAGCCTTGGCCCTCGACTGAGAAAACAAAGCTGTACCTGTTGGTACTCCTTGTATCTCTTCAAATTGTCAGTGGACTCACTCTAAAAGCTGAATCTCAATAACCATGTGACCCATGATGAACCTCCCAATGAGGTATCTCTCATGTCTGCAGTATGGAAGCTACTCCATATCATCATCCCATCTAGGGAAATCTCTGTATGGGCGCCAGGTAAAGTCTCTGAGAAAATCAATCTCCTAACGGAAATGCAATGTATACCCTAGTGGCCCCTATGGTAGTGCCCCTCAATAACAGTAAATATATGACATATTTGGAAAAAAAACTCTCTGAGCAATGAGTTGGAACACAACTATGTGCTCATATTCCCACACTTGTAGTAATGTGATCCCACTACTAATCGATAGTCCCCCTTTGTATGGCAGCTGGTGGAGCTGATAGTAGGTCATTGCAAGCATGCATGGCCCCCATGTGAACACTATCCCCTCCATGATCATCCACTTGAGGAACCTACCCCAGCAAATAGGGAACCCATGACCTTTTCTATCAGGTACCAAGAGACATGCGATCACTCTACATATAACAACAATCAATCTATCATGCTACCTAACAACTATCTCCCATCGAATCTCATAATCACAAATGTCTAGATCATCATTGTCTCTCTTGAATAGTCAATGTAGGACCAATCTCCCTATTTTAGGGTCATACTCTACCAGCTCTCCATGTATTAGAATCCTAAGGATGCACCACACATCCTCCAAAGTCATGATTGCCTCCCCTGTCAGCAGGTGGAAGGAACTAGTCTCCGAGTGCCACCGCTCGACCAATGCTATGATCAATCCCTAATTTGCCCTAATCTCAGGCATGTATATAATGTAGTACAACCCTAGCAAGGCTAGGACCTATCTCTCATGACTACTCAGCCAATGATGTATATCCAGACACACTGGTCTTCTCACCCGTGTTTGTGGAATTGTCAACTCCTCATGCGATCACCATGAGACTTTGGTCAACTTTATGTACTTTCTATTTCTTTTTGACCAACCTAGGACCTTTTTTGACCTACTTTGACCTAATTTTTACCTTTTCCTAGGGATTTGACCAGTTTAGGGAAGTTTAGGGTGATTTAGGAACCCCCAGACCTCATTTTTAGGCCTTTCTGACCACCTGCGCAGGTTGTCTTACCACCTGCACAGAATGGCTTCCCACCTATGTTGGCTGCACAGGTGGTCATCCCACCTGCGCTTCCTATGTAGGTGGGCATGTGACCTGCATAGGTGGGCATGTGAGCTACATAGGTGGCACGTGTGAGCCCCTGCAGGCCCTGTTTGACCCCATTTTGACCCCTAAAACTCCCTAGAAAAGCATGAAAACTTTTAAACCACTGAGAGGCTCTGATATACTCACCTTGGGTCCTACGTCAACTGACCATTAGTAGCTATGAACCCGTTCCCCATGCTGATTATCCATTGGCACTCGATCCATCTTCCTTTTTCCAGAGCTCAATTATTCCAAATGAGAGAGTGAAAATGAGCTCCAAAACCCTTTCCAAGCCCTTTTATAGCCTCTTGGTTGCCTAGATGGACGTCCAACCCTTGCATTTTTAATTGGTTGTGATGCTTTTGACACTCTGAACCTCATATCTTTTGCGTTTGAGCTCTGATTTTTGAGCTAATCGTTGTTATGGATCCGTCTCGACATTGTCGACAAATCGACCTATCATTTACATTTTTTGGATGATTTGTTGAGGGGGCACCTATGTATCCCATTATCACTGGGGAATGTTTTAATGCAATTTTCTTTAGGATTCTTTGACACAATGCTCATAATCGCATTGTATCAAAGAGGGGCAAAATGTAGACACCTAAAAATGGTTTGAGCCTGCTGGTCTACGTGTTTTAACATTTTTAGCACTATAATCAAAATGTTGTTTTGTGACCTAATTATTCCTCTATGTTGTGCATATGATCTTTATTGTATAGTGACATTGTGTCTTTCGTCGATGATTGAACATTGCAAAATTGTCCAATTATTTACTAATATTTCTACTCTCTTTATCAAATCGATCATTTTCCAAATCATTTCTGATCAACCCTAAACTGATCCTATTCAATCCTATTTGATCCTAAACCATTCCAAACCTTCCTAAATTTATTCAAACCTATTCTATTCTATTCTATTCTATTCCTAATCACTTGCATAATGGTTTGGACTCATTTCGACCAGTCTGGGGCATTGTCCAAGATCATCGATTCCTAATTAACCCAATTTCAAACCAATCAAAACCCTATTCCAAATTTGATCTATCTTGTCATCATTTTAGGAGCATTGTCCAAGATCATCGATGCTCCATATCCCCTAATCAGCCATTTGATAACATTGTCAAAGATCATCGGTGTTATCACTATCAATCTATCAATATCAATTCAATAGTGTTGTTCATTATTGTCAATACTATTTTTGATTATCATTTCGGGAACATTGTCCAAGATTATCTATGTTTCCCCATTTCAATTTCAATATTATGACACCATTAAAGTTCATTGGCACTTTTCAATCCTTTCCAATCATCATTATGCGGGCGCATTGTCAAATCTCATTGATGCCTCGTGATTTCCTAAAATATTCCAGAACCCTCATAATTGATCCTAAACCTTATCAATATCATCAAAATCATTTCAATTCGACACCAACACCTTCAATTCAAACTACAACCCACTAATTTCCCCCTTTGGATGATTAACCCATACTTTATCCTAAGTCCTAATTGAATAAATAAATAAAATTTATTTATTCCCTTTTCCCTAAGTCTCCAATAATTGATTAATTTTTATTAATGAATTGGCTAATTTCAATTTATGAGATTTTCATAATTTCATAAATCTAATTATTGATTTTGAGGAATATTTTAGAATATTGAAATATTAATTTGATTAATGATTCCTAATCCCACCTAAATATCATATCCCTTAATTAAGGATTCTCATCCCTATTAAGGTGCTTCACAAATATTTTCAATATCTCCTCATTTGATCTCCCCCATATCATGCTTTCTAGCATCTCACCAACCAAATCTCTTCATTATTCATGGATTCTTGCAATCCTCACCTAATTGATCCTCATTTCCTATAAATTGAGAGCTATTCCTCTCATTCAAGGTTAACCAAAAGATTTTTAGAACCTCAAGAATTATTAGAAATCTTCTAGTATTCTCATTAGTAAAACTTGGCTTTTGTGCAATTGTGTGTGCAAAGAGAAACATCAAATATAATTGTGCAGAAGAAAGGAGGACATGGGAGCATCATTTGAAGGGAGTTCTTAGAGTTTTTATGCTTTATATTTGTGAACTCTTGTTTTGAATGACTTTCATGATAGATTAGATAGGTTAGCATATTATTTAGGGTTTGTGATCTCCTAGATATGCTCTTATGCCTTTTCTGGTCTTACAACACCCAGTGCCAAATCTATAGCCTCAGCTTCTTTATATTCATATGCATTTCCTTCTTGGCTGCGTTGGCTTGGTCTTTCTTCTCTAATCTCTTCCCTTTGTTTTCCATCTTGAGTGGTACCTCTGGTATCCCTTTCTCTTCTAGGTTGGTCAGACTTCGATGTAGTTGGGAAAACATTTTCCAACCTATCTTCAGGATGTCTCTTTGACTGAGACCTAGTCCTTCTGTAACTCATATTGGAAAGTGTGTGACAAAATGATTTTTAATACTCAGGCTGTTGCAGAGAATACTTCAGAGTCGCCACCCAACACTAGTTGGGATCACATCACTAAGTAATATGAATAAATGAAAATAGAGAACTCTTCAAGATAAAATAATGACAACATACCAAACTTGAGTAACTCTATACTTCCAATGATCAACTTACTAGCCAATTATGATAGTTTTACTACACTGTCCCGAGTAGAGTTACCATATTTTTTGTGACTCAAGTGGGTCAAATGATATACATAGTAGAATACCAGAGATTACTTGAAAGGTTTAGCAAGAATTTTACTACTCTATCCCCAGTGGAGTCACCATCTTGTTGGTGTTTAAAACTATTAGGCTATGAAAATAAACCAATATATATTAAGATTGATGTTAGGAGTGGTTAGCTCCAAATATGAAAGCTCTGTAAGATAACTAGACCAAATATAGGGTCAAGACTGCCCTCTACACTTCTGGATCTACAAAACCAAGGTGGGTACACCTAATCCAAACTAAACTCAAATCTTTACAACACCTTCTACTTCTGGATTGAAACAATAGATAAATAGTAAGTAAGTACTAAATGCCAACCTAGCATTCATTGACTCTCCACTACCATTGGTGGAATAAGAAGAAAAACAACTGAAAAGTAAAGAATTTGGTTATGAGTTTGATTATAATTTTGGGATAGAACATAGATAAACCATTTAGATATGTATCTCAATAGAATTACTAATTCTAGATCAGTGCCTTATCCATTGGGCTAAATCCTAGATACAATACTGAAACTGAAACACCTTATTGGAAAATATTCAAAGCCATAAACATAAGAACTCTCAAATCATACACTACAAGATCCTCAAATAGATATCTAAGTAGAATCAATGTAATATCCAAAGCATTAATTTTATCTAAGATCAAAGACTTATGGAATAAACATATGCATAAGAAAGACTTATACATTAAGCCCAAAAATATACAACTTAATAGATAACACAAAGGAGAGACTCAAATATGAAACAACTTATATTAAGAATGATGAAACTAGTTCATGAATCAGTTTGACAAGGAAATATGCAATATGACAATATGTAAAAGATGAAAGAACTTTCAATCCTATCTTAATACAATCTGAAATACATTTGCTATATGCTAGACTGGAAATAAATATTTAGCCTAATGCTTCACAATATTTCTCCCAATTCTCTAGCCCTTTCTAAATGGTCTTGAATATTATTTTATGGGAAAAATAATGCTACAAGATTCAGACCATTTAGGGTTAGGGTTACAACCAATAAATACAAGCATTCAATTATGATGTCAAGTTGAAACTCTATTTCTTCTCTTCAAACTGTGTAATCTGATTAGCAATCAATTTCCCCTAATCCATGGATGTGAGTGTAGTACCCTAAGTGTTAGTAATAACTGAGGAGGGGGGGGGGGAGTGAATTAGTGGCCTCAAAAATTAATCCTTAAATCAACCCTTCAAACTTAGTACCACAAAATTATACCTCTAGTTATCTTTAGTCCTGTAAGATGAATGCCTTCAAATACTTATATCAAATTACTACTTGTCGAAATGCTTTGTAAAACCTTCTACTGTATGTTTACAGATAAGTAGTCTTTCTATTTACGAAAACATAGTAAATAACTAGTGTATACCGATCAATCCATATTTAATTATGTGAAATGCAAAACAGTAAAGTAATGACTCATAGACACATGACACATGGATTTTTAATGTGGAAACCCTGTTAAGGGAAAAACCACTAGGACCTGTACCCCAAATTTTCACTCTTTTGAAGTGATCTCAGTGAAGAGCCAACCCTGTTAAAGGTTACAAACACACTGTTAGGTGTGACCTTGTTAAAGGATTTAAATGAATAGTTTGTCACTTAGTATCTAGCATCTAATGCTGCCATCCTTGATCAAACACTCTCTTAGCCTATCAATAGGTATCAGGCATATCCAATGCTACTTTGTATGATCAAAATTTTTGATACTCCTTGGGATGTATCTCAATTTACAAAATAATTTTAAGTCCTACTCGGTTAAGAGACTTGATGCTTCAATGATTAAACTGAAATAGTAAAGTGATCTGTTCACATATACAACTAGAATTGTAGATTTTTAGATCTATTGTAAGTGCATTTCCTTTCTGATCAATGTTATCAATTCAATACCTTTTCTCCACACTGTTCTACTCTATGATGTTGTATCACTGTTCATCGGTGTCTGCATAATTTATCTCTTTCCTTAGCTTGATTGATCAGGTCTGAATGAAGACTTTCTTCTCCTTCAGAATCTCTTCAGCATCTATTCTCTTGTCACTCCCCTTATTCACATTGAATAAGTTTGTCTCTTATATAGACATGATTTCATCATTTCTTGGCTTTCTTGATCTTGGCGTGATTCACAATTCTTTCCAATTAGATTTAAAGAAAAATTCCAGTTTTATCTCGTAGAGATCTTCTTGCCAACTATACTAAGTAGCTTTAAATCCTTTACTTATCTCCAGATTTATCTTGTCGATTAAAACAAGGATAAGTACCATTTAAGTCTATTTTTAGCTCTTGACAGCTAAGCATTTTGTCATTTCTAAACTCTTTGTTCTGTCAGTCAATACTTCAGTTAGTCATCGGTGACAACTAACTGTTCCTTCGGTGTGACTTCAATTTCCTTCAGGATCTCTGTCCGTCGGGCAACACTGTAATTCTGTCCATCAGGTTACACTATGCTTTGCTTGTCGAGTAACACTGTGACTTTGCTTGTTGATAATGCTGTGCTTTTGCTCGTTGAGTAACACTATGAATTTTCTCTTGTTGGTTTACTCTATCCATCGGTGTGCACTCCCTTAGTGTATACAGTCACTTTGTGAAAAATTAACTTTTATGCATTACTAATAGCATAGCCTTTGATTCATTGGTTCTTTGAAGTCTTTAGTAGTATGTCCATGAACATATAGATTATATCAAGTTGACATCAATGAAAATACAATAAATTAACTGATTTAATGCCTTGCATTAACTTTATGTGTCTTGGTGATCATCAACTTAACATCTCCAAACATTTAATTAGTTATAGTTCATCACTAAGGTGCAAGAAATTCCAAGGAAGGACTCTGAGAAAAGCTCACATAAATGTAGAAAAGATCAGCGGCTTTGTATGCACTCATCATCTGATTAGAAAACTCTATATGTCAAGTCTAGACATAAATGCATCTCCAAATATCAGATTTCAATTCCTTTGGTCTTCAACAACTGTGCAGAATTGATCCACAAGATCAGATCATAGCATTAATGGCCCTGAGTAAAATATCAGTTGACTTCCATAAATCCTTTAAAAAGGGATTTAAATATTTGAAAATCTGTTAAAATGGCTACAGGTGGCATAGAACCAAGTATCGACGACTGAGATTCAAACTTTATTGGCCTTTAAAAAACACTACCGTCGATCTATTTTAAGTTGCCCAAGCCTACAATCAGATCTTCCACGCCTACCGCACAATCCTCTCAAACTTATCCATCCTTTACTTTAACCTTAGTATTGAAACCACAAGTCCCACTTAATTGGAAGGACACTGGACGCCAAGCATAATGCCTCAATGGTTAGATCGTGTGCATCTCTGCATCAAGGCTTTGCACCTACCATTGGATGAACCTTAAGTTGCATTACCTTTATTTCATTCTTTATCGTTGAATTCAGATCTGACCTGGAAACATGTCGTCAAGGCGCAATGCCTCAATAGTTAAACAACTTCATCTTGGTCATCAAGGGATTACGCTTGCTGTCAGATTTTCTTTAAGTTACCATGTCTTTACTTCTCTGTAAACCCAAGACCAATGGCATCATCTATGCCAGATGTCACCATGGCACAATGCCTTAATGGCTATATCTCAATTACCTTTTCTTTGAGGCAATACGCTTTCCATGTTGACACCTAAATTTGAAGGCTCAAATTTTACAGGGAAGTATCCTCTATGGCTAAATTATTTAATTTTTTAGTAGTATTTTTAAAAATAAACTATACTCCTCATGTTTTTAAACATAAAATATGTTTACCCTTGTGAAGCAAATGAAATCTATTATAGGGTAAAAATTATTTTCAATTAGGGAAATATATATTCTTTTGAAAATGTTAATAATTGTTTAGAGTAAATTTTAGTATTAGAAGATTTCAAAATGCATACTCTAATAATTAAATATTCCCTTCTTGAAAACAAAAAGAAATATATTTAAAGTAAAATATTCATTTTTGAACAAAAGGGTGGTGATCAGGAGTTGAACACTCAACCTCTCAAGCCAACCCTTAACAACCTAACTACCCATTCCCCCTTCCTAACCAATTGTTATATTGTATTCCTTGAGAATAAGGGTTAAGGAGAAAAGATATACTTAAAATGTTTTACCCTATAGTAATTTTGGAAATCAATCATTAGGGTGAATAAATATAACTGAAACTTCTTTTTCTCTTATTATCTTCGAAGTATATGTTTTTCACCTTATGTTCATATTGTAGATACTTACTATGGTGATCTATGTCCTTTCTTTTAGGTTTTTTTTAGAGAAGCATATTATTTTTAAATATGCATTTAATTTATGGAAATACATAATTAATTAGGGTTTTATTTTAAAAATGTAAAACTCTTAAGATATCCTAGTTATATATTGATTAATACATAATATACTTTGACTAATTTATTTTTCAATCGCGCTTCATTAATGTATTTTTCAATACTGTTACCCAACATCAATGTTTGGAAATATTTTAGGGGTTGATTATTTTGAGAGAATAAGTGTTTATGTTCTGAGAACATTTCACTAAAAATATTTATTTTCTAAAAAGGAATTGTTTTAGGGAAGGTGTGAAGTTTTTTTAATTATTCTCCAAATAACCTTAGTTATGAATGAAAATTGATTGGTCAGGTTACTTAATTATTTTATTTATGTGCAGGAGCTTTGAACCAAACAATATTTCAAATTTTATAAGGCAACATACTTTGTGGGATAAAAGGGAGGAGAAATATTTTCAAAATATAAACCTTAATTGAAAGATTATTATTCAATTATTTAAAAGTTGTTTTTTTGTAATTTAACGCTGCAGTTAGTGATTAGGTTTATTTTGAAATGATGCCTCAGTCCGAAGCTTGTTTGCATCCATTCAAAAATATATTAATATGGATACCAGGACTGAGGAAAAGGTGACCATTATTTTTTATAAAATCTCTCTATAGAAATTGGATTCACTACTTGAATGATGAACTCATATGTACCTGTTTTCCAATATTAATAAAGATAAGTGACTTTTTCTTTATTTGATCAAGGTTATAAGTTTTTATCTATTTTCAATTAGTCTTTAGATTTATCTAGAAATAGATTATTTCATTGTGTTATATTCTCTTGTTTTTATAATTTAAATTTAGTTTGCAGTTTGAGTTATCAGTAGAAAGTTGTGTCTATCTATCTTTCTTCTGTTCAATTGGTCTCTGTAATAGAGTTAAATTCAATTGAGATAATTGTAAAATTTGAATTAAATTATATTTCAAGTTGAATCCTTTGGAATGATGGTCTTGTTTTATATTTAAACAAGTTGCCCTAAAACCATCTCTGAATTGTACATAGGATTGAAAGCATGCCTAACTTTATAACCCAAGTATTGATTAGGCACTGATCTCATCATTTGCTGGAAATTATTGTCTTCGAGTTATATTTTTAGTGTTTACTAATATTAAATTCATTTTTATATTATTATACTTTTTTAAAAATATGTTTTGATAATTATATTTTGATGTAAGTTTATACAATATAGATTATTGATCTTTTGAGAAAATTTCATAATTTAGAATAGTTTGAAGTTTTAGATTTGGGGCTACCAGCCTTGGTTTACTAACCTAAATTGTAGGGATTCAAATCACAATCATGGTTGAATTAGTTAGTTGGTGAAAAAAATTGGATATTAGATCCATCATTTTTGAGCCCCAACAAATTGGCGACTCTGCTGGGGAGTAAGTTATCTGTGAAAGATATTTTCAGAATTTCTGGTTATGATTGTGAATTGTGACAGTTTGGTTAGACTTTACTGGGAAGTAAGAGCTTAGAATAGTTATTATATTTCCTCACAAAAGTGTGGTGGTGACTCTACAATTAATTTTTAGTGAGAATTAAAAGGTGATAAAATACATGTGGTGAAGAAGATCTCTGCACAAAGCAACAGACAATCATATTGAATTGAATTTCAAGACTCAGCCAAGGAAACTCAAAAATTCTGATCCAAAGATGACATCTATTAGTTTTAAACAATTTTTGGATAGACAATGTGAGAACGAAGATCCTCAACATAGTAGTAGTCAAATAAGCGATGAAAATAATAGAAATCCTTTATATTCAAACACAAATCAATCCAATTACCAAAGTGAGGAGGAATATGACAAGTTTGATATCAAAATACAAGTAATCTGAGAGTTTTTTGAACTTATCCCGAATAAGAAAAGATTCACAAAGAACTTTAGAAAGCAACCAATTGATATTCTGGAATGTTTTGGACTGCAGAGAGATAAAATCATTACTCCCCCAGAAAGTATAAGAGGATCAAAACAAGCTAATGAAGGAGAGAGAGTTGGGAGAGAAGAAATAAACCAAAATGATAGAGCATTAAAATATAATCCTTTCCATAAGAAGGATGTCGATCATGTTTTAAATAATACTCATAATAACCCATTGTTTGATGCAAATGCAGGAGGAAATTTCAATATGCAGGAGGAAAATAATGATGTAAATCATTTAAACAATAAAAATAGCCATATCGTGGAACATCATAAACATTTGTAGCCTTACAGAGACTATATGCAGGCCCAAGGAGATCATCGCAACATCATTATTATCATGCGCAACAATATGAAAGCTCCATGCAAGGTGAGAAGGGAGGCATTGACCATCCATAGGACCAAGGAAACAATAAGCAACATCATTACTATCATACACAACATTATAGAAGTTGTACGCAAGGTGAAAAGGGAGGCAGTAAATGTATGCATCAGTGTGAACTTGGAGATTACATGAAAGTCCATGACAATGAAAGGAGTAATTATAGAAGGAACCAACAATATAAGAAAAAGGAGTATAATATAATAAATAAATGCAATGTCCATAATCAAACACAACATAACCAGTGTAACACATGCCATTTTCAGAATGATCACTTGCATGATAATAAAAATGATGATAAACAAAATTGTGCACAAGATTATCATATTGCACAAGGCAAGGTTGGCGCGCATCACGCACAGTATGACTAGCAGCAGACACAAAATACATAGAATTCGTATCACAGGAAGAGTGATTAGAATGTGCAAAGTGGCCACCATAATAATTTATAGGATAACACAGGAAATAGTCAGTTTCCAATCCACACACAAAGACATTTCAAACGCAAGTTCCAGATAGGCATATCCAAAATTTATATAATCAAGGTGATAACGTGTGTAATCACCATGACATGCAAGGTAAAGGCTAGATAAAATATTTTAACACACATAATAATGCACAAGTGTAGGATGAAATAAATGGTAAAGTGCGTGGTGACCTAGTTAATTTTAAACATGTTAATATGCATAATACATGTGGTCAAAATGATTTAAGTTATTATAATGTTCATGACCAAAATGCTGCAAGTTATAAAGTATTTGACAATATGCAAAGTTGTCATAATACGCAGAACATGTATACCCATTTTAACCACAATGGTGGAAACCCTATATACTAGAATCATGTGTAGAGCCAACATAATATACCACAAAAAAATTAGAATCACGACCGTCAACAAATCAGTTATTATCAGAATAATGCATTTAATCACCATAACTTGCAAAATGGGGGTCTCCAGGCAAATAATCAGGTTAATTTCAGAATGCATGTCATGAATGAAAGGTACATACAACTAGATCTTACATGTATTATGTGTTATCCTGATAATATACCTAATGATCTAAAGTCTGTTATTCCTAAGTTTACTGGTGATGGAACACAATTAGTAGAACAACATGTTATCAATGTAAAAAATGTTGTAGATGAGTCTGAGATAACCTACGAAGATGTGCTTATAAATTATTTATGCAATATCTTAAGGATAGTGCAGATGAATGGTATAGAAATCTACCTGATGGATCTATTGATTGTTGGAAGAGTTTTGTAAATAAGTTTTTGGAAGAATTTGGGGAGCATAATGATTCATCTTTTTCTTCTTACAAGTTGACTGCCGTAAATAAAAATCAAAATGAAAGTGTAAAGGATTTTAATAAAAGGTTTAATAGGGTGTTAAATAAAATCCCAGAAGACATTTGGCCCATTGATTCATTTCTGATAACATTTTACTTGACAACTTTTGATACAAAGACACATTATGAGATAAGATCTCATAACCCAATAACATTGCATTAGGCCTTCAAAATTGCATTAACCATTGAAAGTAATAGGATAGCTGTTGGGAGAATGGATAAAATAAATGATACTAAAATTTTTGACCCTAAAGTCCCAAAACAGACCAAAGAGGTGGAAAAAATGGATGAGTTAATAAGTTTGGTAAAAAATATGCAATAAAACAAAGGTTATTTCCAATCAAATAAAAACTAAAGACCTTTAAGGAAAAATGACAAATATAGGCTACAAGATATGCCCTATCACACTAAATGGAAGGATGGAAGAGTAGTAAAGTAATTGATGGACACCCCTGACCCATTGAAAATAAATAGCCCCTTTGTCGGTAATGAGCCTTGGTGTAATATCTGCAGATTGCCTCACCCACAAGAAAAGTGTCTTATAGCACAAACAATTCTACAAGAAGGAGATCGAAGGGGTGAGGAAAGGCCTATGATAAATACTTTGTCATCTAGCCCATTTTGGGTAGAGGATAGTGATGATTCTGAAGAAGATTATGTGCCAAATGAAGATTATAGGAAATTGGGGTATCAACAATCTCAACAAGGTTTTTTAGATGATGATGAGAGTATTGAAGTCAGAGGGATGACTGAAGAGGAAAGATAGGCATATACAATAGAAGGATTAGAACAAGCCCATAGCACATACTAATTAATAAATCAAACAGTGAATCCGGATCAAGGGCAAGTGTCAAGGATGTTCAAGGTTGAAAAAAAATCTAAAAAGAAGGAGGAAATTCCACAGAAGCAGGATGAACTAGTGAAATCCCCAAAGATCATAAAGTCGGCGAACAAGAAAAATCATGGTAAACAAGTTTCTAATTCCAATACATTCATGTCTTAAGCTTTGGCTCAGGAAAATATTTTTGTCCCCTTACTTGAACTTATGAAATTTCCTGATTACAAAAATAAAACTATTAAAATTTTAGTAGATGTTAAGGACACTAAGGAAGAAAGTAAGAGGAAAAAAGAGAATCATGAACCACTAGTCATATATCTAGGAACTTCTATTAATAGAGATTCTTCTCAAGTTGATCCTTTTTTCTGACTTTAATGATAAATAATAAGTTGGTAAGAAACTGTATGATTTATTCAGGGGCATCATGAAAGGGTTGGGAATGAATTTTGGCACTACATATGGAAAATGTTATGCAATGGACAATATATTTGTCCCTGTTGTAGGAATAATGAAAGAAGTTGAATTTAAATTTCCTGAATGTCTTGAAAAATATTATAAAATTGATATTATTGTGGTAGAAGTTCCACCTAGTTATGGAATGTTTTTATCTAGACAATGATATAATTTAGTAGGTGGTAACTTTCAATTGTATTTGTCTTACACTTCTATCCCAGTGAATGGAAGGAATGTGAGAATTGAAAGGGAACCAAGATCTGCTCATATTATTGAAGAGATTGATCCAAGCTTGGCCACATGATTTTGCGGTACAGAGCACCTCCCATTTTGATGTGTTAGTGTGTTTTAGAGTTGTAATAGGTGTTGTTGTGTGGATTGGAATAAGATCTAATAGGTTGCATACAAGGTTGATCAAGTTCATGTTTGTAAGAGCCAAGAGTGCTCATTAGGTGTTTTATGGTCATTTTGACCTAAAAAGACAAAATGTGTTATTTTTGGGTATCTTGAGTTTAAGATGTGTCTTGGGATCCTAATTTTCCTATTTTTGGTCATAGAAGTCAAGCATGACCATCGAGTTGACAATAGAAGTCAAATTGCTCAAAATGTAAAAGTTGCTAGCAACTTTGAAAAGTTGTTCGATCAACTTTTGCAACTTCTTGACAAGAAGTTGCAAAATCAATTTAGAGAGGTTGTACCTGATCATGCTCAATATATGAGCTTGTATTTGATGTTTTTGGAAGGTTAATGAAGTTTTGAATTGCAGAACTTGTTTTTGGTACTACTGTACGGATGCTTGTGACTATATTCTTGTGATTCACAGAGTTTTCTACATTCTGTATGGTCGTGTACGGATTGGGAAAGGAGATCAGACCCCATGGGGGTGTAGAGTTTTAAAATAGCTTCCTTTTTCATATTTTAGGTTTCTTGGAAGTTCTAGGAGTAGAGAGTTACATTAATTTTAAAGTCACTGGTCTGCAAGTGACATTCACAGTGTTGCAGAGTTAGAAATGACTCTAACCTAAGAACCCATCAGTGGAATTGACTGAAACCATGGGGGAAGTAGGGTTAGATTCTATACATAATGTTTTAGTTTTCATTTTTTTTTGTTTCAATGAATTTCCTAGACCAAATGGGAAGCCCTATGGCTGACTGTTGAATATAGGTCAGCCTGGACAGGGTGAAGAAGGATTTTGTTTGAGCACCCATGATCTTGGGGAAAAGAATTAGAGGCATTTTAAAAATCCCTAGATGGTCTCATTGAAGGATTAAAAGGTGGGAGGAGGTGAAATGAAGTTTTGAGATCAATTTGGTGACAATTGATCAAGACTGGTCCAGAGGCCTAATTAATAGGCTGAAAACTAGGGCCTGATAGAAACTAGGGTTGTGGGTGAATCCAAGAGATAATATTTTGAATTTTTATAGGGTTGATAGACACCCTTAATATTTTAAAGGTCTTCTATGGGGTTTTTGGGAGGATTTGGGAGCATTATTCCAAAAATAGTGAATTTAGACCTACTAGGAAACAAGCCAATTAGGCCTCCTAGTGAATTTGATGCCAAATAAATTGGTAAAGTATCCAGAAGTGTGGGAAAGGGTTCCAAAGACCTATGAATGGGCCAAGAACATAGAAAATAGTCTACATGAATGTATGGGAAGATCCTAAGTAGGGGTTTGGGATTCTAGGATGAAATCTAGTGAAGAAGTCTAGACAATTGAAGAGCTAGTTGGACTAGTTGTGCCTAGAAGTGTTTGAATTTTCAACAAATAAACTATACCTTGGAGGATAAGTTGATAGTGAGGATCTTGGAGATAAAAATTGGAGAAGAACACAAGGATAACTAATCATTGGATGATTATAAGGAATTAGGAATACTTTGGGGGAAATAAATCACTAGAGCCCTAAACCCTCTACATCAGAGTGGTATCAGAGCCATAACTTAACAGTTTGGTGTATGTATGAAGAAGTAGGAAGCCATGAGGATGAAAAAATGCCACATAAGGAAATTAATAAGGATGAAATAGTGGAATTGGTCCAATAACAATTGGCAAAAGAAAACTTGACAGAGACAAAGAGTAAAAAGAAGATCACTGAATGGGGAGATGAGAGTGAAGAAGATAATGAAAGTCAGACAGAAGAGACATATAACAAAGGTAAGGAACCTAAGATGGATAAAGATAAAAATGTATTCTTGGATTCCTTTAAGTCCATTAATAAAGATAGCATGGAGCATATACCTTACTACTATGGCAGCTTGAATGGTGAGGAGTTACTGGATTGGCTAGAGGCCATAAACAACCAGTTTGATTACAAGGAGGTATCAGAGGAAAAGAGAGTTAGCTATGCCAAGGATAGCCTTAAAGGATTTACATTGGTGTGGTGGAATATGATACAAGATGATACGGTAACAAATGGAAAGAATAAGATAGTTTCTTGGGAGAGGATGAAGATCAGATTGAGGGAATAATTATTGCCTACTGACTATGAGATTTAGATGTATCAAAAGTTGTAGAACTTGAGACAAAAGGAAATGATAGTGAGTGCCTATACTAAGGAGTTTCAAAAATTGAGCCTAAGGGCTAAAAGACAAGTATAAGAAAGGGAGAAGGTGGCAAGGTATCTCAATGGGTTGAGACAAGGGATACAAGATGAAATTAGCATGATGGCTCCTGGCAGTATGTACAAGTGTTTTTAGTTAGCCTTGAGAGAAGAGGATAAGGATAGAAGGAGGAAAGACTTCCATCAAAGAGGAAGAGGTGGTAACAATAACAAAGGTTTTAGAGGCAGGAGTAATTTTGGTAGAAGAAAAAACCCAAATAGACTAGAGGAGAATTAGTCTATGAATAACAGTGGAGGTAATCAGTTTAGAGGATCTTTTAAAAGAGGGGAATACAGAGGAAGAGGACCACCAAGAGGTAGGTTTTAGTCTTAAGGAAGATCTAATTCAGTTGTCACTGGCAGATGTTATAACTGCAATCAAGTGGGTCACATAATGGGTAGATACTGTAAAAAGGATACCTCATCTTCTATGGGAGATAGAAGGAATCAGTTGGTACAAGAGGATTATACAAAAAGTGTCACTTCTCCTATTTCCAAGGTAGGGCCAGTAATGGATCGAGAGAATATAATGTTGAGAAGGACTTTGTTGAAAGTACCTAGTGCTATAGAGCCACCTCAAAGGAAGAATTTGTTTAAGACAACTTGTAGGTCTCATGGAAAGATTTGAAAAGTGATAGTGGACTCTGGATCCACTAAGAATATAGTATCAACAAAGATGGTGGACAAACTGAAGCTTAGAAGGATAACTCATACCACACCCTATAAAGTTTCATGGTTAAACAAGGGTCAACAAATAGTGGTAGATGAACAAACTTTGGTGGAGTTTGAAGTAGGTGAGTATAAGGAAAAATTCCTATGTGACATATTGCCCATGGATGCATGTCATCTTCTTTTAGGGCATCCTTGGAAATATGATGTGAAGGCTATCCACGATGGAGAAAAGAACAACTATGTTATCACCAAGCTAGGGAAGAAGTTTCAAATGCATCCATTGCAGGAACCTAAAGAGGAGAAGCATGTGGGAAACAATGTGATGATTTTGAGTGGAAAGGAGTTTCTAAAAGCTATGAAGAAGGAGAAAGGAGTCTGTTGTGTAGTGATAGTGAAGCCAAAGGAGGAGACCAAAGAGAAAGCCAACATGCCACCAGAGATACAAGCATTGTTGGAAATATATCATGATATAGTGGATAATGGTTTGCCAAGTGTACTACCACCCATGATGGATGTGATTCATTAGATAGACCTCATTCTTGGAGAAAAATTTCCAAACAAAGCAACATATAAGATGCCACCAAGTCAAAATGCAGAGACAAAAAAAAAGATTCAAGATTTGTTGGAAAAAGGACTAATAAGGAAGAGTTTGAGTCCTTGTGCTGTGCCAACTGTCCTTGCACCTAAGAAGGATGGAAAATGGAGGATGTGTATGGAATCTAGGGCTATAAACAAGATTACAATAAGATATAGATTCCCAATGCCCCGGATTGAGGATTTGATGGACAATTTGGGAGGTTCATGTTATTTTTCAAAGGTGGATTTGAAGTCACGATATCACCAAATCAGGGTTAGGCCTGGTGATGAGTGGAAAACAACCTTGATGACCAATGAAGGGTTGTATGAGTGACTAGTAATGCCCTTTGGCCTAACTAATGCACCTAGCACATTCATGAGGCTCATGAATGAAGTGCTAGAAGATTTTATTAGTAAGTTTGTAATAGTATATCTTGATGACATTTTGATATTTAGCAGGTCCAAAGAGGAGCATATGAAGAATTTGGAGTTGGTATTGAGGAGGCTACATCAAGAGAAGATGATTAATCAAGAAAAGTGTGAGTTCCTAAAAACTGAATTAGTTTATCTTGGTTTTGTGGCTGCTAATGGATGCATGAAGATGGACCCTGATAAGGTTAAGTCAATTTTGGAATGGCCTACACCTAGGTCCATAGGGGATGTTAGGAGTTTTCATGGAGTGGCCTCCTACTATAGGAAATTTGTAAGAAATTTTAGTCATTTATGTGCCCCTATCCTCAACACTATCAAAGGGGGAATTAAATGTCAGTTTAAATGGACTATAGCAGCAGACCAAGGGTTTAAAATGTTGAAAAAAAGGATAGTAGAGTTACCTACACTTAGCTTTCCCAATTTCAATAAGATATTTGTGGTGGAGTGTGATGCTAGCAAGCTAGCCATTGGAGTAGTGTTAAGCAAAGAGGGACACCCTGTGGCATTCTTTTTAGAAAAGTTAAATGAGGCCAAACAAAAGTACTCCACCTATGATTTGGAGTTGTATGCTATGGTAAAAGCCCGTAAAAAATGGAGACACTATATCTTACCTAGGGAATTTGTGGTCTACACTAATAAACATGCTCTAAGTTTCTTGAATGGGTAAGAAAAACTAAATCAAAGGCACTTGAAGTGGGTAGAATCATTGCAAGAATACACATTTTTTATTAAACATAAGAAAGGGGTTAGCAACAAGGTTGTAGATGCTCTTAGCAGAAGAGTCTTAACCATACAGGAGATACAATTACAAAGTGTAGGGATGGATGATTTGAAAGACCTCTACAAGGAGGACAAAGATTTCAAAGATGCCTATGAGGCATGTGTGAAGTTCCAACATGGATTTAAAGTGGAGTTCACTAATTTTATGTTGTAGGAAGGACTATTGTTTAAAGGAAACCTCATGTGTATACCTTAGTGTTCAATGAGGGAGAATATTGTGAAGGAGAAACACCAAGGAAGCTTGGGAGGAAACTTTGGAGTGGATAAAACACTGGAGCAGGTGAATAGGCATTACTATTGGCCTAGGTTATAGTTAGATGTCATAAAATTTGTAGAGCAATGTCAGATTTGTCAGAGAGCAAAGGGACAAAGTAGTAACATTGGGTTGTACTAACCCCTCTCCATACCTGAAAGGCCTTGGGAGTGTCTCAGTATGGAATTTGTTTTAGGGTTACCAAAGACACCAAGGGGTCATGATAGTGTATTTGTGGTGGTGGACCATTTTAGAAAAAATGGCTCACTTTATTCCATGTAAGAAAACCAATGATGCTTCCCAAATTGCAGGGCTATTCTTCAGAGAAATTGTAAGGATCCATGGATTGCCACTGAATATAGTAAGTGACCCTTTGGAAAATGTTGGGTACAAACTTGTCTTTCTCTTCAGCCTACCATCCATAGTTAGATGGGAAAACAAAGGTAGTCAATAGGTCACTTGGGAACTTGCTAAGATGCTTGACTAAGCAACATGGACAATCATGGGATCACATCATAGGACAGGAAAATTTTTCCTATAATGAATCCATTAATAGGAGTATTGGTAAAAGCCCCTTTGAAATAGTATATGGGGTCAATCCTAGAGGGATCTTAGAGTTGAGGGATCTCATCTTGAAGGACAAAAGGAGTGCCAAAGGGGAGTCATTTGTAGAACAGATGAAGGAGCTTCATGATCAAGTCAACAAGACTTTACAAAAAAAAGTGGAGAAGTATAAGTCCAAGGCTGATCAAACAAGAAGGGATTTTAATTTCAAGGTGGGAGATCTAGTCCTTGTCTACCTCAGGAAGGAAAGGTTACCCAAGGTTCAGCCAACTAAGCTACTCATGAAGAAGATAGGAGCATTGAGGATTTTTCATAAGTATGGAAAAAATGCCTATGAGGTGGAGTTGCCTCTTGATTTGGGGATTTCACCCATTTTCAATGTTTTTGAACTGTATCCCTACAAGGGACCATCTCTAGACATAGGTCAGCCCACTCTTGCAAAATTAGGGGATGATGATTGGGTGAAAGACTTGCCTACCAAAATGCCATTGAAATTGGAAAGGATACCAGATTCTAAAGTGATCAAGAAGACAAGGAAGAGTAACTACAAGGAGTAACTAATCAAGTGGCATGGAATACCTAAAGTTGAGGCCACTTGGATGACATAGGTAGACATTATGAAGCATGGGGTCATGATTGAAGACCTCCTAACTCAAGGGACTTGAGTTCTTTGTCTTAGGGGAGTATGGTGCAGAGCACCTCCCATTTTGATGTGTTAGTGTGTTTTTGGGTTGTAATAGGTGTTTTTGTGTGGATTGGAATAAGATCCAATAGGTTGGATACAAGGTTGATCAAGTTCATGTTTGTAAGAGCCAAGAGTGCTCATTAGGTGTTTTATGGTCATTTTGACCTAGAAAGAAAAAATGTGTTATTTTTGGGTATCTTGAGTTTAGGATGTGTCTTGGGATCCTACATGTCCTATTTTTGGTCATAGAAGTCAATCATGACCATTGAATTGACAATAGAAGTCAAATTTCTCAAAATGTAAAAGTTGCTCGAGCAACTTTTGCAACTTCTTGACAAGAAGTTGAAAAATCAAGTTAGAGTGGTTTTAACTAATCATGCTCAGTATATGAGCTTGGATTTGATGTTTTTAGAAGGTTAATGAAGTTTTGAATTGCATAACTTGTTTTTGGTACTACTGTATGGATGCTTGTGACTGTATTCTTGTGATTCACAAAGTTTTTTGCATTCTATACGGTTGTGTATGGATTGGGAAAGGAGATCGGATCCCATGGGGGTGTAGAGTTTTAAAATAGCTTCCTTTTTTATATTTTAGGTTGCTTTGAAGTTCTAGGAGTAGAGAGTTACATTAATTTTAAAGTCACTGGTCTGTAAGTGACATTCACAATGTTGCAGAGTTAGAAACGGCTCTAACCTAAGAACCCACCAGTAGAATTGACTGAAACCATGGGGGAAGTAGGGTTAGAGTATTTAACTAAGCTTTTAGTTTTCATTTTTGTTGTTGCAATGGATTTCCTTGACCAAATGGGAAGCCCTATGGTTGACTGTTGAATACAGGAGAGCCTGGATAGGGTGAAGAAGGATTTTGTTTGAGCACCCATGATCTTGGGGAAAAGAATTAGAGGAATTTTCAAAAGCCCTAGATGGTATCCTTGAAGGATTTAAAGGTGGGAGGAGGTGAAATGAAGTTTGGAGATAAATTTGGTGACAATTGATCAAGACTAGTCCAGAGGCCTAATTAAAAGGCTGAAAACTAGGGCCTGATAGAAACTAGGGTTGTGGGTGCATCTAGGAGAAAAGATTTAGGATTCTGATAGGGTTGATAGACACCTTGAATATTTTAAAGTTCTTTTATGGGGTTGTTTGGAGGATTTGGGAGCATTAGCCAAAAAATAATGAATTTAGACGTATTAGGAAACAAGCCAATTAGGCCTCCTAGTGAATTTGATGCCAAATGAATAGGTAAAGTATCCTGAAGTGTGGGAAAGGGTTCCAAAGACCTATTAATGGACCAAGAACATAGACAAGAGTCTAAGTTAATTTATGTGAAGATCCTAAGTATGGGTTTGGGATTCTAGGAGGAAATCTAGTGAAGAAGTCTAGACAATTGAAGAGCTAGTTGGACTAGTTGTGCCTAGAAGTGTTTGAATCTTCAACAAATCAACTATACCTTGCAGGAGAAGTTGATAGTGAGGATCTTGGAGATCCAAATTGGAGAAGAACACAAGGATAAATAATCATTGGATGATTAGAAGAAATTAGGAGTACTTTGGGGGAAAGAATTCACTAGAGCCCTAAACCCTCTACATCATTTTGCCACACCAAAATGGAAAAATTTAAGGTAAGTATTCATAAAGATAATATCCAAAATGTCAATCCTATTGAGATATATGCAAGAGAAAATATTGATATTATTTTTAAAATGTTTTTTGATGGTTCATGTTGTAAAGAGGGTAATGGGGGAGGAGTGGTTTTTGTTTCTCCAAAAGGGAAATCTTTTAAATATTCTTTTCTATTGGAATTTGATTGTACCAATAATGTTGCAGAGTAAAAGGCCCTTTTATTAGGTCTAAGAATAGAAAAAATCATGGTAATAAACTCTTATCTTTTTATGGTGATTCTGAATTGATTATATCTCAAATTAGGAATAAGTTTGTTGCTAAGAATTATAGACTAAAGAAATATAGAAATGATATTTGGGATTCCTTAGAGTATTTTGATGTTTTTTCTATAACTTGGGTGGAAAGGTTTGATAACATTCTTGCAGATTTTATGACCAACCTAGTAGTTAAGCATAATGATATCCCCTATGAAGACATCACACAAGTAGAAATTAAGACAAGACCTGAAATTCTTGATAACATTCACAATTGGCAAGTTTTTGAGGATGACATAGATATCATAAAGTTCCTAGCATGTGAAGAAAGATATGAAGGTTAGTCTATTTATTTGAATGCCCATGTTGAAACAATAGATGTAAAGGAAACTTTGTTTGGAGAAGAAGTAATCCAACTCAAAATCAACAAAATCCCAAAAGGTCTTGTGGCACTAGAGAGAATGTTTGATGTCAAGGATTCTAAGAAGGAAGTTAAAGTTGATAATAGCACTATTGAGGAAGTGGAGAAAATAAATTTGGGAAATGAGTAGACTCCTAGGGAAGTGTTTATTGGTAAAAAATTGACTCCAAAAACTAGAGCAGATATTGTTGGTTTGTTGAGAAAATATAGACATGTATTCACTTGGTATTATGATGATCTTAAAGAATACATGGAAGACTTGTTCCAACATGAAATACCTTTAATACCTAATGAAAAACCTTTTAGATAGAGGCAAAGACCTATAAACCCAACATTAGCTCCTAAAATGAAAGAAGAACTAATCAAAATGAGAGATGCTGGTATCATAAAACCAATTCAGAATTCCACATGGGTTTCCAATGTACCTGTCAGAAATAAAAATGGGGATATCAGACTCTGTGTAGATTTCAAAAATCTTAATAAATCTTCACTAAAGGATAACTATGCCCTACCTAATATGGAGGCATTATTGTAGAAAGTGATAGGAAATGAGTTATTCTCAATGATGGATGGTTTTTCTGGATATAACCAAATGAAGGTTAAGGAGGAGGAACAATATAAAATAGAATTAACTACACCTTGGGGAACATATGTCTATGCTAGGATGCCATTCAGACTCACAAAGGTCAGAGCTACATTTGAAAGAGCCATGTATGTGGAATTCAAGGAATTTATTGATGTCATTATGGTGATATATTAGGATGATCTTATAGCTTATTCCAAAAAGTTAGAAGACCACTATAAACATTTGGAACATATTTTCAGAAGAACCCTTGAGTATGGGATATCTTTGAACCCAAAGAAATGTCATTTTAGAGTAACAAAAGGTAAATTTCTTGGACATATCGTATCAAGGAATGGTGTAAGAATAGATCCTGAAAGGATTGAAGTCATTGATAAAATCTAGATTCCCAAGAATGTTAAGGGAATTCAATCCTTCTTTGGACAAATAAATCTTGTGAGGCGGTTTGTTCCAAACTTTTCTGAGATTGTCAAACCTATAGCCACGATGCTTAAGAAGAATGCAATTTTGAATTGGACTGATGAAGCACTGAATTATTTTACGAATATTAAGAAATCAATTAAGGAGGCTCCTATTTTGAAGTTCCCTAATTTCTCAAAACCCTTCCAATTATTTTCATTCACTTCTTTTCATACTATAGCTACTGTCCTTTTATAAAAGAATGATGAGGGATATGAACAACCAATAGCCTTTTTTCAGTAAAACCCTTCAATCATCAGAATTGAATTATGATATCAATGAGAAGTACGCTTATGTGATGGTAAAAGCTGTAAAATTATTTAGACCTTATTTGGTGGGTGATAAAATTGTTTCTTATGTTCCTAATGCTGCAATTAAGGATATATTTAGACAATCTGAGGTCACATGAAGAAGATGCCGATGGGTAAATCAAATTCAGGAGTTTGATATTGAGGTTTAGATTACTAAGTTAGTAAGAGGACATGTATTGGATAAAATTATGGCAACGATAAATTTAGACGCAGCCCAGGTGAATCACATAGAGTTAGAAGAATCAGTGACCAACATTTATCATTGCCCATGGTATACTAACATAGTTTACTTCCCAAAATACATGAAATGTCAGTAAGGGTTAAATTACAATAAAAAAAGAACCATAAAGTTACAGGCATAAAGATATGTATTTATTAAGGGGGACTTGTACTGGAAAAATAGGGATGATATTCTATTGTTCTATTTGGATATGCATCAAGAATGGTCAGTTGTAAAGGAAATGCATGATGGAGTATGTGGTGGGCCTTTGTCAGCTAAGAAAATCGCTCACAAGATACTACAAACCGAATATTATTGGCCACATATATTTAATGACTATTATACATATGTTAAAAAGTGTGAAGTGTGCCAAAAGTTCTCAGTAAAATTGAAATATAATGGCGCATTTCCCCTTAACCCTCTACAAACTAAAGAACCATTCAAAATGTGGGGAATAGAATTTATTGGATAAATTGCAAATGTTTCAAGTGAAGGTCATAAATGGATATTGGTTGCAACAGATTATTTCACAAAACGGGTTGAAGCCATACCCACAAGATAGGCTACAAGTAAGATAGTCATAAAGTTCTTAACACAAAACATATTGACCAAATTTGGTGTTCCTTGTAAGGTTTTATGTGACAATGGTATGTGTTTCAAGTCTAAGGAATTTTCTGAGTTTTGCAATAACTATGGTATTAGTCTAGCATATTATTCTCCTTATCATCCCCAAGGAAATGATTAGGTAGAATCAAGCAACAAAAACATAATGAAGATCATTAAGAGGATGTTAAGCAATAATAAGAAAGTTTGGGATTGAAAATTGAATTTGGATCTTTGGGAAGATAGGGTGACAATAAAGAAATCAACAAGGTTTTCTCCTTATGAGTTGGTTTATGGGTAGAAAGCAAGATTGCCACTAAATAAACTATTACAAGTCTATAAATTTGTCTAGGAAGAAGAATTAGAAGATATAAACTTAATGGAAGGCAAAATGAATCAATTGACAAAATTAGACGAGATTAGAAGGGAAGCTCAAGAAATAAATTTTAGGCAACAACGAGTTAAGATACTTCATGGTAAAAAGGCTTCAGATAGATCATTCAAGGAAGGCAATTGGGTATGGAAATGGAATGCGAAAGATCAGGATAAAGGGAAGCACGATAAGTTTGATGCCTTGTGGTTAGGACCTTATATGATTGCATCAAAATCAGGGGATATTTCTTATCATTTACAAGACATTGATGAGATTGTTCAGGAATTTCCAACCCATGGTCAGTACCTAAAACCTTTCTTCTCATGAAAAAGGAAGTATCTTCTAAACTTGTAAATAATTTAGTTCTTTTAGTTTGATTTTACCCTTTCTTACTATTTGTCTACTTCTCCCAGAGATAACAGGATTCTCGCCGTGCCAAGGTATAAACACACGTCCCCAATTAGAGCCACTATTGACACCTAAATTTGCGGGCTCAAATTTTACAGGGAAGTATCATCTATGGATAAATTATTTGATTATTTAGTAGTATTTTTAAAAAGAAACTATACTCCTTATGTTTTTCAAATAAAATATGTTTACCCTTGACAAGCAAATGAAATCTATTATAGGGTAAAAATTATTTTCAATTAGGGAAATATATATTCTTTTGAAAAAGTTAATAATGGTTTAGAGTAAATTTTAGTATTAGAAGATTTCAAAATGCATACTCCAATAATTAAATATTCCCTTCTTGAAAACAAAAAGAAATAGATTTAAAGTAAAATATTCATTTTTGAACAAAAGAGTGGCGATCGGGAGTTGAACACTCGACCTATCAAGCCAACCCTTAACTACCTAACTACCCATTCCCCCCTCCCTAACCAATTGTTCTATTGTATTGCTTGAGAATAAGGGTTAAGGAGAAAATATATACTTAAAATGTTTTACCGTTATAGTAATTTTGGAAATCAATCATTAGGGTGAATAAATATAACTGAAAATCTTTTTTCTCTTATTATCTTTGAAGTATATGTTTTTCACCTTATGTTCATATTGTAGATACTTACTATGGTGATATTTGTCCTTTCTTTTATATTTTTTTTAAAGAAGCATATTATTTTTAAATATGCATTTAATTTATGGAAATACATAATTAATTAGGGTTTTATTATAAAAATATAAAACTCTTAAGATACCCTGATTATATCTTGATTAATACATTAATATACTTCGACTAATTTATTTTTAAATCGTGCTTCATTTATGTATTTTTCAATATTGTTACCCTGCATCAATGTTTGAAAATATTTTAGGGGTTGATTATTTTGAGAGAATAAGTGTTTATGTTCTGAGAACATTTCACTAAAAATATTTATTTTCTAAAAAGGAATTGTTTTAGGGAAGGTGTGAAGTTTTGTTATTATTATTCTCCAAATAACCTTAGTTATGAACTAAAATTGATTGGTCAGGTTACTTAATTATTTCATTTATGTGCAAGAGCTTTGAACGAAACAATATTTCAAATTTTATAAGGCAACATACTTTGTGGGATAAAAGGGAGGAGAAATATTTTCAAAATATAAGCCTTAATTGAAAGATGATTTTTCAATTATTTAAAAGTTGTATTTTGTAATTTTAATGTTGCAGTTAGTGATTAGGTTTGTTTTGAAACGATGCCTTGGTCTGAAGCTTGTTTGCATCCATTCAAAAATATATTAATATGGATACCAGGACCGAGGAAAAGGTGACCATTATTTTTTAGAAAATCTCTCTGTAGAAATTGGATTCACTAGTACAACGATGAACTCATATGTACCTGTTTTCCAATATTAATAAAGGTAAGTGCCTTTTTCTTTATTTTCTTGAGGTTATAAGTTTTTATCTATTTTAAATTAGTCTTCAGATTAATCTAGAAATAGATTATTTCATTGTGTTCTATTCTCTTGATTTTTTAATTTAAACTTAGTTTTCAGTTTGAGTTATCAGTAGAAAGTTGTGTCTATCAATCTTTCTTCTGTTCAATTGGTCTCTATAATAGAGTTAAATTCAATTGAACTAAATGTAAAATTTGAATTAAATTATATTTCAAGTTGAAGCCTTTGGAATGATGGTCTTGTTTTATATTTAAACAAGTTTCCCTAAAACCGTCTCTGAATTGTACATAGGATTGAAAGCATCTCTGACTCTATAGCCCAAGTATTGATTAGGCATTGATCTCATCATTTTCTAGGAATTGTTGTCTTTGAGTTATATTTTTAGATTTTACTAATATTAAATTCACTTTTATATTATTATACTTTTATTTTAAATATGTTTTGATAATTATATTTTGATGTAAGTTTATACAATATAGATTATTGATCTTTTGAGAAAATTTCATAATTTAGAATAGTTTGAAGTTTTAGATTTGGGCCTACCAGCCTTGGTTAACTAACCTAAATTGTAGGGATTCAAATCACAATCATGGTTGAATTCATTAGTTGGTGAAAACAATTGGACATCAGATCCATCTTTTTTAAGCCCCAACAGTCTGTTCGATCAAAACCCACTTGATTGGTCTTTACTTTACCTTCTAACATCAGCCTGGCCCGCCATGGACACGCGTCATCAAGGTGTGATGCCTTAATGAGTAGATCTTGAGCACTTTCCATTTAAGGAAGTACACAAGTTGTTAGATTTTATTTAACTTGACTGCATATTACCTTAATTACCCTGTCGCTGAGCCAAACCCACTTAAACACGTGGGGTGATGTCGTAATGCCTTGATGGTTAGATTTTGATCAACTTTTCTTTGAGGCTTTATGCAGACTGTAGGATCCTTTTTGACTTGATAACCGATCACAAGAGGGCCCAAAACCTGACAAATTTCTACGTGTTGAAAGGGCACAATACCTTGATGATTAAATCGACTGCATCTTTTCTTCAAGGGTTTATGTCATCCATCATATATTTATGAAGTTGAACTGCCTTTAACTTTTTAGCTCTGGGAAGACCCGGTCTTGCCATCTGCCACTTGTTAGATAGGCGTGATGCCTTGATAGATAGATTTAACACATCTTGAGATGAAGGAATCATGCAAGCCGCAGGATTAAAATAAACATGTTCTACAGATGTAAAAGGTAAATTATTTTCGAGGATGAAGACTTAGGAAATATTTAAAACCCCACTAGGAAAATACTTTATGAAATAACATGGCCCCACCAATGAAGACTTAGAAGACATGAAGTAAGAAACTTAAGTTACATAAAAAGCAACTTGATTTTATAAAAACTCATGAGGGTTTATGGTTTAGCAAGATATTTTGTAGAGAAGACTTAGGGATTTAGACCAGAGACCTAATTAAATTTATAGAGACAAGGAAAGAAGGTCTGGAGCCATGAAAAATTTGATAAGTGCTAACAATTAGTAAATTTCTTTCCAATAAATGTTCTTTCATGTATAATGCATTATCTCAAGTTAAAATATCTATTCCTTTGCTGTAAATAGTTAAAATACCTAGATGTAAGAGTGAAGCTTTGAAAATATTGTCTAATGTAGGTAATAAGGAAGATCTTAACCAAGAATTAAAGGATCCTCCAACTATTTATCTTGGAACTACTTTAAATAAAAATGGAAATAAAATTGATCCTTTCTATCTTACTCTATTGATAAACAATAGATTGGTAAAGAATTGTATGATAGACTCTGGTGCAACAGTAAACATTATGCCTAATGATGTAATGAAAGAATTAGGAATGAATGTTGATACCAAATTTGGTAGATGTTATTCTATTCATAATAGATATGTTCTTGTTGTAGGCATAATAAAAAATGTTGAATTTAAATTTCCTACACGTCCAAAAATGTCATATAAAATGGATATTAGTGTGGTCGAAGTGCCTGCCAATTATGGAATGCTTCTATCTAGAGAATGGTATAGCGTAGTAGGAGGTAGCATTCAATTAGATCTTTCTTATGCTTCTATTCCAGTGAATGGCAGGGATGTAAGAATTGATAGAGAGATTCAAAGTCCATATATTATTGAGGATGTGGATCCAAGCCTGGTTACACATTTCTATCATTCTGATATGGATAACTTTCAGGTAAGTATTTCAAAAGATGCAATGCATAATATTGAACCTATTGGGTTATATGCAGAAGTAAGTAACAATACAAAATGGAAAATGTATTTTGATGGAGCTTGTTGCAGGGATGGTAATGGAGCTGGTGTCATTTTATTTTCCCCTGATAAGAAATTTTTTAAATATTCCTTTTAACTAGTTTTTGAATGTACTAACAATGTTGCAGAGTATGAAGCTCTAGTTCTTGGTTTGATAATAGCTAGTAAACATGGAATAAAATGTTTGAGTGTCTTTGGGGATTCTGAATTAATTGTTTCTCAAGTTAAAGGTAAATTTGTTTCTAAATAACCTCTTATTACAAGATATAGAAATGAATTATGGGATTCTATAAATTTTTTTGATGCCTTTTCTATTAACTAGATAGATAGATCATAAAATATCCTTGCAGATTTTATGGCTAATTTGGGATTGAAGCATAATGACATTCCTTGTGAATGACAAAGATATAATCATATTTTTATCTTGTGACCAAGAGTATGAAGATCAATTGATATATTTGAATGCTCATGTAGAGATGGAGGATGGGAAAGAAGTGTTGTTTGGAAAGGAAGTTATTCATCTTAAAACCAATAAGCTTCCAAAAGGCCTTATGGCAATGGAGAGATTGTTTGACAATAAAGATTCAAAGATGGACAAGAAAAACACTAATGTCACAATGGATGAAGTAGAAAGGATAAACTTGGGAAATGAAGAAAATGCAAGGGAATTATTTATGGGTAAAAGTTTAACTCCCAAGATCAGAACATATATCATCAAACTATTGAGAAAATATAGGCATGTATTTTCTTGGTCCTATGATGACCTTAAAGCTTACTGCAAGGACCTTTTCCAACATGAGATACCTTTGAAGCCTAATGCCAAACCATTCAGGCAAAGGCAGAGACCAATAAACCCTAGTTTGGCTCCCAAGATGAAAGATGAATTAATCAAGATGAGGGATGCTGGTATAATAAATCCAATTAGACACTCAACATACGTTTCAAATTTGGTGCCTGTCAGAAAAAAGAATGGTGATATTAGACTTTGTGTAGATTTCAGGAATCTAAATATATCATCATTAAAGGATAATTATGCATTACCAAACATGGAATAATTATTGCAAAAGGTAACAGGAAATGAATTATTATCAATGATGGATGCACTAGTAAATTTGACCTCAAATTTTGATGAAAATTGGTCAAAATTTTGATAGTAATTGGTCGAATGCACGACCAAACCTTTCGTCGCTCTTTTTTTGTCGAAATTTTGACATTTTTATTATTGGTCGCAATTTTGACCAAAATAAAGGTCAAAATTTTGACTGTAGCTCTTTCTCACTTTGGTAGAATTTGCCGTCGAAATCTGTAGGGAAATGGTCATAATTACGACCAATATATGGTCGAAATTTCCACCAAAACATTGGTGGAAAGCACAGAATGAACGTCGAAAGCTCTTCCCATAATGGTCGAAATTTCCACCAATATTTGGTCAAAATTTCCACCAAAACATTGGTGGAAAGCATAGCATTCCCGTCGAAATCTTTAGTGTAATGGTCAAAATTTTGACCAATCATTGGTGGAAATGAATCGTGGCATTGGTTGAAATTTCGACCAATGTTAAAAAAAAAAAATTTTTTTTTTTTTTAAAAAAAAAATTCTACTTGGATATCAATACCCACGATCTCGTGGATGCATTCGGGGAGTAAATCTTATGGTCTCGTACATGTATGTGTTTTGATTGAAAAGATTTTGGAGTATTGTACAATTACCATCACAGTATT
>MU227926.1:421426-433590 GCA_018584345.1 Thuja plicata
AAACTACTACTCTGTCCCTTAATTTAACATATAAAATTCTGCTTTACTGCGTCCACACAACAAAAAGAAACATGCAACAAAGCAGGCACAACTAAGGTGATTTCGGTTAATTTTCAATAAAAAAAAAGGAAAAACTCCTTACAGCTGGCAAACTAATAATCTGCAACACAATTTAACATATAAATTTCTGTTCAACAGCATTGACGCCAGAAAAAGCAACATTTAATCCCTCATCGAACAGGGGAGGGATACTGAAGGTAGTGGCTGGGATGCTCGATCTCTAACCGGAAGGTATGCTGCAGGGATGAGATCTCCAAAGAATGGAACTGAATCTGCGCTTGGGACTGGAGGATCCCCATAGAATAGTAGGGCTCGTTCCATCGCCTCTGGGCTACCGTGGCACGGTAATAGCTAGGAAGTGGTAAAATGCCCAAAACTTTTCTTTTTTTTACTTTTATGCACGTTTTGGTCAAAATTTCGACCAACACGGGCATAAAAGTAAAAAAAAGAAAAGTTAACTTTTATATTGCGACCAAAACAAACAATTTTGCTAGTTGGTCGAGAACTTTGGTCAAAATTTGTGGTCAAATCTATTAGTGATGGGTTCTCAGGGTATAACCAGGTGAAGGTTGAATAAGAGGAACAATATAAAACAACATTTACTACACCTTGGGGTACTTATGTATATGCTAGAATTCCTTTTGGACTCACTAATGCAGGAGCTACCTTCCAAAGAGCAATGGATGTGGAATTTGAGGATTTTATTGATATAATTATGGTGGTATATTAGGATGACCTAATAACTTATTCCAAAAGGGCAATGATCATTGCAAACATTTGGAATAAATCTTTCAAAGAGCCCTTGAATATGGGATATCTTTGAACCCAAAGAAATGTCATTTTTCTATCACTGAAGGAAAATTATTAGGACATATTGTATCCAAAGATGGAGTAAGAATAGACCCTAAGAGGATTGCAACAATAGATAAAATTGAGGTCCCAAATAATGTCAAAAATATCCAATCCTTCTTTGGACAAATAAAGTTTGTAAGGAGGTTTGTCCCAAATTTTTCAAAAATAATTAAACCAATTACTATGATGTTGAAGAAGGGTGCAGATGTGAAATGGACAAATGAAGCTTTAAAAGCATTTGTAAATATTAACAAGGAAATCAAGGAGTCCCCTGTCCTTAAGTCTCTAGACTATACTATACCATTCCAATTATTTTATTTTGCATCGTATCACACCATTGCTGCTGTCTTGTTGCAAAAGAATAGTGAAGGTTATGAACAACAAATAGTGCTCTTTAGTAAGAATCTTCAAGCTTCCGAGTTAAATTATGATATTAATGAGAAACAAGATTATGCACTTATGAAGGTAGTAAAGTCTTTCAGGCCTTACTTGGTAGGATCTAAAGTAGTAGCCTATGTTCCTAATGTAGTAATAAAGGATATATTCAGACAATCAGAAGTCACTAGGAGATGTAGGTGGGTGAGTCAAATTAAAGAATTTGATATAGAGATCTAGAACACTAAAATTGTTAGAGGACAAGGATTAACAAGGTTGATGGCATAATCAAATATGGATGCATTACATGTCAATCAAGTGGATTTAAGTAAGAATCACAGTAGTATTGAAAGGTGCCCTTGGTATACTAACATAGTACATTTCCTAAAATACATGAAATGTCTAGAAAAACTTACAGATAATTAGAAAAGGATAGTAGAATTGCAAGCATCTAAGTATATCTTGATACAAGGAGACCTATACTGGAAAAACATGGATGGTATACTTCTTTTTTGTTTAGATACATATCAAGCAAAGGAAGTACTCAAGGATCTTCATGATGGAAAATGTGGGGGACATTTCTCAGGGAAGACCACTACCCATAAAATATTGAATGCAGGATACTATTGGACTTGTTTGTTTGAAGACTGACATGCATATGTTCAAAGATGTGAAGCATGTCAAAAAATTTCAGGAAAACTCAAATATAATGGTGCATTACCTCTTAATCCTATGTCTATTGAAGAACCATTTCAAATATGGGGAATAGATTTCATAGGATAAATCACTGATACTTTTAGTGGTGGACATAAATGGATTTTGGTGGCCACTGACTACTTCACTAAGTGGGTGGAATCCATACCTACTAGACAAGCTACTAGTAAAGTGGTGATCAAATTCCCGACTGAAAATATATTAACAAGATTTGGTGTCCCTCATAAGATTGTTTGTGATAATGCTAAGTGTTTTAGATTTGTAGAGTTCACTGCATTTCATGAGAAATATGCAATAAAAATTTCTTATTCATACCCTTATCACCCACAAGGAAATGACCAAGCAGAATCAAGTAACAAGAATATAAAGAAGATCATCAAAAGAATGTTAAACACCAACAATATATCATGGGATACAAAGTTACCACTTGCACTTTGGGAAGACATAATTACAATTAAGAAGTCTACTAGATATGCACCATATGAACTTGTATACGGAAAGAAAGCTCATTTACCATTGAATAATTTGTTACCAGTGTACAAATTTGTGAATAAAGAACACTGGGTAGAGGTGGATTTCATGGAGGATAGATTGCATTAGCTCATAGAATTGGATGAAATGAGGAATCAGGATCAAGATAGAAATCATGAATTACATCAGAAAGTGAAGGTTTTGTTTGACAAGAAGACCACATAAATGAAGTTCCAAGAAGGAGATTTATTTTTGAGATGGAATGTAAAAGATCAGGATAAAGGCAAACATGGAAAATTTGAGGCCTTATGGGTAGGTCATTTTGTCATCATTGGTAAAGGAGGTGAGAATTATTATCTTTTATAGGATTTGGAGGGTTATCCTCACGATCTTCCTGTACATGGTCAGTATCTTAAACCTTTCTTCTCTTAAAATAAGAAAAGGAAAGTTTGTTTTCTTTATTTGTATGATATGTATTGTATTATTTTGTTCTTCTAATGATCTGATTCTCCATAGATAGCTAGGATCTTGCTGTGTCCACATATGAACACACATCCCCAGATAGAGACACTGGTGGAACCCAAATTTGCAGAACAAATCCACATGTTTTAGGGAAGTATTTTTCTACCTGTGTAGATATCTTATCTTACATGTTTCTATTTTACTTTGGTTTTATTCATGTTGAAATTCATATTTCTACCCATTTCGTATGTTTTCTGTAGTCTGTTTGACTATTTTCATGCAGACTTACTCGATGATTAAATCCCCGCAGAGATAAACGGTGGTCGTAATCTCATGATCATAATATGGATATCCTTTACCCATTGTGGGATCACAAAAAATCACCACATATTATTTCAAATCCTGGTTGCCTAAAGTCAAGATATAATAAGCATCACACAGACCAGACTTCATCTGATGGTTGACGTATTTCCTCAAACAAAAGATGTAGGCTATCTATCCATTAAGGAATCACGTGTAAATGAAACATGTCCCAGGCCTGTGGAAGTATGATAGCAAGGTGACAAGGATCTAGTTGGAAAAAAATGATTGGTCAATCAGGATGATAAGGATTCACTTCATCTCTGTAGTTGGTTAAAGTGCGAGCACCTAAAGTTTTGATCTTTTAGCACATGGGTGAAATCGACGGTGATGACTTAAATAGGAAATAAAAATGATCAGGTTTTAAATCCCAGCAGTGGGTTCATCAATGGTTAAATATCAGGTAGGATCCAAAAATATCTATGGTTGGCTTAATACCTTAAATCCAAGATGCATGATGATTTCCCATTAAGGCATCATGACATGACGCCATGTATCCTAACCCCACTTAAAGTCTAAGAAATGAGATAAAAATATCTACGGTTTGAATTTGATCTCATCCAAGGCTATTGTTCACTCAAAATGAAAAGGTTCAAGGTCTTTATCTGGTGTGAGGGCGCGATGTGATGACATGTGTCCTGGGCCTGCAATATTGATAAGGGAAGTGAAAATGACATAAAGAAGATCAAACAATGGAGTTTAGATATGATATACAGTCGTCATTTAATTGCAACAATAAGGAGCACCTCTTTTATCTGGCACAAGAGCACAAATAAATCCCACATTCCCCAGACCCATTAGAGATCGATATAAATAGATAGTGAAGATCAATAGTTAAAGTTAAACATGATCTACGACTGATGATCACTCGCAATAAGAATTTGCAAGGTCTTTATTAGCCGTGAGAGCGCAATTGGTTGCCACGTGTCTTTGATGGTCAATAGAGTAGAGAACTCAGATGGTGATGTCGAGAGGGTTCTCAAAAGGTGGCAAAACATGAAATTATCTACTGACAGAATAAGGCAACCATGATGAAATACATGATGGTTACCACATACAAATGTTACTTGGAGGATTCTTATAAAGGTGAAGGATAATAGAGGATGGTTGATAACATCGATGTGTCTATTCAAAATGATAAAGCTATTTGACTTTCTAGGAAATACATCCATTATCAGAAGCATAAATATATAGATGAAAGTTGTTATTAATAACTGAGAGGGGGGGGGGGTGAATCAGTGGCCTCAAAAATTAATCCTTAAATAAACCCTTTAAACTTATAACCACAAATTATATCTCAAGTTATCCTCTGTCCTACAAGATGAAAGCCATGAAATACTGATATCAATCTACTACTTGTCAGATTGCTCTGTTAAACCTTCTTCTGTAAGTTTACTGATAAGCAGTCATCTATTTACTGAAACATAGTAAATATGCAGAGTATACCAATCAATCTAGAATTAACTATGTAAGATACAAAATATTAAATAAATGAATCATACACACAACACATGGATTTTTAATGTGGAAACCCTATTAAAGGAAAAACCACTGGGACCGGTACCCCAAATTTTCACTCTTCTAAAGTGAGCTCTGTTAGGAGCCAACCCTGTCAAAGGTTACAAACACACTATTAGGTGTGACCTTATTAGAGGATTTAGAAATAGCTTGTCAAATAGTATCTGGCATCTAATGCTACCATCCTTGATCAAACACTCACTTGGCCTGTCAATAGGTATCAGGCATATCCAATGCTACATTTGTGATCAAACTTTTTGATATTCCTTGGGATGTATCTCAATTGAAAAAGAATTTTAAGTCCTACTCGGTTAAGAGACTTATATGCTTCAATGGTTAAACTGAAACACTAATCATCTATTCATACATACAACTCAATTGTAGATTTTTAGATCTATTGTAGGTCCATTACCTCTTTGATCAATATAATCACTTTATACCTTTGCTCCACAATGTTCTACTCTGTGATGCTTGTCTCACTGTTCGTCGGTGTTTGCAGAATATAGCTCTTACTTTAGCTTGTTGATTAGGAGTGAAATGAAGACTTTCTTCTCCTTCATATTTTCTTTAGCATATTTTCTCTTCTCTTGTTCACCCCACAATTAGTAATTAATTGAGTTTGTCTCTATATAGACATGATTTGCCCTTTTCTAGGCTTTCTTGATTCTTGGCGTGTTCCACAATTCTTGCCAATAGATTTAAAGCAAACTCTAGATTTATCTCAAGGAGATCTTCTTGCCAACTGGAAAAATTAGCTTTAAATCACTTACTTATCTTTAGCTTTTGTCTGGATGATTAAAATAATGATGAGTCCGTTAATTCTATCTTTAGCTTCTTGACAGCTAAGCATTTTGTCATTTTTTGAACTCTCTACTCTGGTCGTCAACACTTCAGTTAGTTATCGGTGATAACTATCTGTTCTATCGGTGTGACTTTAGTTGTCATCGAGATCTCCATCCTTGTCTTTTTTTTCGGGCAACACTAAATTTCTTTCCGTCGGGTTACTCTATGTTTTTCTCGTTGGGCAACATTGTGACTCTACTCGTTGGTAATGCTATGCATTATCTCATTGGGTAACACTCTGACTCTTCTCTTTTACTCTGACCATCAGTGTTTACCCCATTGGTGTATGCAGTCACTTAGTGAATACTTGACTTGTATGCATTACTGATAGCATAGTCTTGATTCATTGGTCCTTTGAAGTCTTTGACAGTATTTCCATGACCATACAGATTATATCAAGTTGACATCAATGAAAATACAATACAATAACTTATTTAATGCCTTGCATGATCGTCAACTTAAAATCTTCAAACATTCAATCAGTTACATGTCATCAATCTCTCCCTTTGTCATTGATGGCAACATACTACATTATCATACTATCCTATTTCTTACACAATATAAAATATATAGTTTCATCAAGCTTTCCTTATGTAACTATTACAAATGTATGGCTATTGGTAAGCTCAAATAGCTTTGATTTGATTCTTGCAGCTTTCTTTCTGTCTTCAATCCCTTTACTGGATAGATGTAGAATCTTTCTTTCTCTAATGTGATGTGTTCTCCTTCTGTGTCAAACTCTCTCCCTTTTATTGTTCTCCTTTCTTGTGATGTCTCTTGTTAGTAGTTCTCTTGCTTTGTGTGTATTCTCCCTATGGATACTATGATGAATATGATCTTTCCTAAGATGATAATGGACAAAATCTCTCCCTTTGACAACAATGCCAAACAAACATTTTTGCAAACACAGATTTTGCAAAACAAGTATTTTGACAGCAATGTCAAATAGATCCTTTCTATCCATAATATATTCCTTGAATTTCCCAATCCATTGGTAATAAGTCTATTGCTTGGAGTAGATAAATACCTTGCTATATATAGATTTATCTCTGAAAATCATCTCTTGTCTTGCATCAACATGAATGATATTTTGATAATGTGTAGGCCGATGCAGCCTTCTAGTCAGCTTTACTGACTAGTAGACAAGGGTCTGACCCCTAGTCTCTTTCTCAAGTACTCAAATGCATCCTTGGACAGTGGCTTGGTGAAGATATCAGCCAATTGTTCCTTTGATTGCACTGTAAAGTGGTGGAAAGGGGTAAGGAGATTATTTGTTAATTGTTGTTTGATTTGCTTAGAGTGTGTTGAGTTCCTTAACCCTACTTTACATTTAATTGAATTTGATTGATTTTATGTTGTAATTGTGATTAGGGAGAAGATAAGATGCTCCTCTTCTATTCCCAAATGCACAAATGGAAGATCCAAGTTGATCAACCCAAAGGAAGGTCTAATGCAAAAATGAATCAACTATTTGGAAAAGAGAATCACAAGAAGGATATCTTAAATTTTGTTAATTATATGTATAGATATGATATATGACAGTAATTGAAGAAATAGGAGAAATGTACTAACCTTAAAGAATTACAGATCAAAGAATGTTGTTTCTGAGGTCTATAGACTGTTTCTAGAAAAATTGAAGTATGATCCATAATCGGAATGCAAAGACGAACAAAACCCAAAAATATTTTTCCATTCTGATGTCATCTTATGAAAAAGGTTGACCTTGACCCACAAATGTCAACCCTGACCCAATAATGTTGACCTTTACCTACACAGGTCTGACAGAGAATCTGTTCATGGAGCCCGACAGAAATCCAAAAAGGGTATCTAGATCTGTGTCCAAATATACAGTCCCAAACCTGTACCTACAAGAAAAAGAGGATTGTTTGTTGGGGGGGAGGGGTTTGCCATGGTCAAACCATAGTTTTGGAATTAACCTCAAATATATGTAATTGAAATTGCATAAAGATAAACAAAGTAAATGCACAAATTTACCTTGCTTGTAAAAGTCCTTGTGGAGGATTCAAATCCTTGAGTCCACAAGTATGTATGCACCAAATATGTATAATGTAGAATGGTAGGATGTCTTCAATCTCTTTCTTTTAGATCTCTAACACCAACTCTTGAATGGGTTCTTGAATTTGGAATAGGCTTGGAAGAAGGTGGATGGAGAGATCACTAAAAGGGCATCATATAGTTTGAATCCTTCAATGGCCTCCAATGGATCTTCTTCATGAAAAATGGATGCTTGAATGGATGAATGCTTGCTTGAAATCTTTCTCCTTAGCTTGCTTGAATCACACTTGAAGATAGTTTGAGAATGCTTGATCGTGATTAGAAGACTTAGAGGAAAAGAGAGGAGAAGGCTCCCTTTTATATGAAAATAGGGAACAATATTCTAAGGAGGCTGACATAGGATAATTAAATCTCCATTAAAGCCTTTACCCTTAGGAGAGGACCTATATTAAATATAATTTAGGAATCGACGCTTCGGAACCCAAAATAGTCGACCCGAAAGCAGGAAATAACTTTTACAAAGACCGACATCCATAAGTTGCAAGACCCTAAAGTTTGAACCCTAGTTCAAGGTTGAGGTTGACCTTGACCTAGGTCAGGGTCGAGGTCGACATAGACCCAAAAGGTTGACCCTAACCTTGAAGTCTAGAATCTCAAGTTTGTAGTCCAGAATGTAGAAATCAGGCTGGAAAGAAGTGGAAAGAGGGAAAAAATAGGGGGAAAGCCAGGTCTAACTCAGGAACCCATTCTAGGTGCTTGATATGACCCCAAACCACTTACTCAAAAGGATAAACAATTCTACAATGGAAGTGCTTCCATTTTTTGACTATACATTTATCCCCCACTTTAGCAAGAGTATGAGCTCAACACAAACTCTTGGTAAAGGAGAACATATAGAAAATACAATCTTATTGGAATTAGAAGGGACAAAAAAATCCTCAAGCCCCCAAGAGAATTAAGTCTTTATCAACCCTAAGATCACCATAAGAGAGACATCACTTAGTTAAGAAGAGAGAGAAAGGGTGTGATTATCTTGCCCAATGAGAACTTATGTCCCATTGTGAACCACACAAAAAAGCGTAACTGGAAAGATGGAGTTGAACTAACTAGTGAATGTGGCTACTCACTAGTCAAACCATCAGGGAGATCCGTCCTTAAAGGGATCAAAAACATTGTAAATTGAAAACTGGCAGGATCAAGAGATCTGTGTAAATTTAAACTAGAGGGATCAAGAGATCCTAAAAAGTATAAATGACCATGCTTTAAGGATTAGTTTTTTTTTTAATCCATAAAGGGAAAATTTTTAAGTCTTGAAAACTATTTTGAATGTACATGTGTGCAACAGTGAGTAGAGTGTATTCCCCCACTTTAAATTCATTGCTAACACTTTAACAGGAGCAATGAGTTTAACGAAAACATAAACAACTCTATGGCTTACGTTTCCACTGCGAGATGTCCCCAAAGGAAGACAAGTCAAGGGAAATAAAACATAAACATACATAAGAACACAAGAGGGATCTACCTAATGTGGGGTTATTATGATCATAATATAACATGTACATAGAAATATAATATTATTGCAAATGAATTGACATCATTCCCCAAATAAAGTAGAACTACAATCACAAAGGAGGAAAGAAAACTTAAGAGTTACGAAGAAGAATATTTTTGGACCACAACCTGGAGACCAAAAAGAATTAGTGCTACCATGTCACACATCCAAGTAGATTATACAAGGAAAATAGTTACAAACAATAGCGCAAGTACAACATAACATGAAACAACATATATAAGAATATAGCTACATATAGAGGAATTATACGACAGGTTTGATTCCTTTATCACCTTGCACCAACAAAGTAACAAGGGTCATATAAAAGAGTCTAAAAAACATCACGGGAGAAGCACATTACAACATACAACACAAAGAGGGATACCATAAAGGATGAGCCAATCAAGCATGTTGTCAATCCTCCCCATCTTGGTTGATGTTATTGATGGAAGGTGGGCAACTTGCAAGAGGAACTATATCCAATACAGTAGGGATGATAGCCAGTTCCAAAAAAGGATCCTCTTGAGAATCACAATGCTCGATACTAGGTGTAATTTTTAATTGAGTTGAAAGCACTTGAGGTAAATCATTATCAAGGTCAATGGTCTCATATTCATCACTAAGATCAATAGGATCATCAAGAGTGTCCTCCTCATCAAGGTTGATTGAAATAGGATCCAAGATGCGGATAAGATCATCATACTCATTCATCTTAATATCATTATGAATATTAACATTGAACACATTAGGCGTGGGTTGGTCGAAAGTAGGTAATGAGTTTCGAATAACAGAAGCATGGGCTCTAGCATTAGCTCTACGCTTCTTACGATGTTCATTAGAAGATTTTTTACGTTTAACTTTGTTTGGCACATGTTGAGAACTAGGAGGAATGACAATAGGTTCCTTCACAGGTTCTATAGGTTGTAATGAAACAGTAGAAGTTTGATCAATATTATTAGAAACAATGGAAAAAGGAGGTATTGCAGGAGTAGGCAAAAGACCACGATTGGAGTCAATCTGAGGCATACTTAACTCAACAATTTTGTGATGTTTGTAAGCTTGATATGAGTGAAAGTGATGATTAGGATGAGGAGGACATGAATTAGGTAATGAAGGCCATAGGAAATTGAGAGTAGCACAATCTCTAGGCCTAGAAGGTTGATACAAACTATGATTAATTGTTTTGACTTCTCCATTATGAGTGAACTTAAGACATTTATGAATGGGAGAAGCAATAACATGCATAGAAGTTATCCAAGGTAAACCAAATTTGATTTGAAATTGATCAGAAGTAGGAATAATGATGAAGGTAGTATCTACAATCTTACCGCAAAGTTCAACAGGTAAGTTAATAGAACCAAGTGCAGGATAAAGAAAGCCATTACAAGTTTGGATCCATGCATCAGATGAATCATAAAAATCACATTGTAAGCCTTTCATAAAAAGATTTTCTTCAGTAATGAAATTTATTAAAGATGTGGGATCAACTAGACAACCATGAGTAGGTATCTTAGCAATCCTAGCATAGATATAAAGGGAACCATCAGGATATTTAATCATTTTAGAATCATCAAAGGTAATTAAAGGTTCCCTAGGTTGCTTATCCTTAGTTTGTTTTTGATTTTTAGGTGGAATTGGAAGTTGAAGTGGAGGTGAAGTATCTTGAACCGTAAGTTGAGGTGGCACAACACTCTCCACATGATTAAAAATGTGATTAAGATCATCCATCTTTGAATCATAAACAATGTCTACAGAAGATGGTTGAGCTATAGTATTAGTATGATGTGTAGGTAAAGGATTTGTATATATTTGAAGGTTTTGATTAGGAGGAGAAATAGATTTATTCCCATTACCATCAAAATTATCAACAGACAAAGCTTTAGAATCAATCAAGTCTTGAATCTTATGCTTTAGAGAGGAACATTTTTCAGTATCATGGCCATTTTGGCAATGGTATTGGCAGAAAGATTTAGAATCAAAGGATTTTGAAGCTATCATGGTGGGAAGAAGATGTCAAATAGGAGACAAGGTAATCATACTAGCACTTAACAACCTACTCATTATAGAATGCAAAGTTTCAGATAGAGGAGTAAACGTACGATTCATATGGAAAGCAGTGGATGCAAAAGTACTATTGGATGTAACCGCAACTTGATCAGCAACCGCATTTGTCTATTTATTAATATTGAAATAGTTGTTAGGTTTCTAAAACTTATTAGGATTAGGAGCATTGTCACTCTTATCAACTGGAACAGGATCCATTGGAGTGTTTCTCTCAAATTGAGTCACTTGTAATTGATAATGGTGAAGTGCTACACACAATTGTTGAAAGGAGGTAAATTCAGTAAGAAGAATCTTATCTCTAATATCCTTTTGTAAATTTGAAATAAAAATATGTTGAATATCAATATCAGGAACAGGATAAGAAATCTGAGCATGCAAATGCTTAAATCTACCAATAAAATTAGTTAATTTTTACTTAGTGTTTTTTTTACAATGCATTAAATCAGATAAGGACACTTGTGGTCTGATGTTATTTTGAAATTGTTGGATGAAAGAATTAGCAAGTTTGGGAAAAGAATCAATGGAATAAGGAGGTAAGGAACAATAACATTGTAAAGCCTTATCTCGAAAGGTTCTAGCAAACAATTTAGCTAAAATCCTATGGTCATGAGCGTAATCACTAAAAAGGATTTGAAATGTTTTAACATGAGTAACAGGATCACCTTTACCATTATAATTCTCAAGATGAGGCATATCAATTTGCTGAGGGACAGTAGCACAAATCATGTGTAAGGATAAAGGACTACCCAAGTCACATGTAGGAATGCTAAATTTGGATTGAGTTAAAGATGCAAGTTGTTGTTGTAAAGATGACATAGTTTGAGCCAAACTAATAATTGTAGAATCATTAGAGGAAACAGGTGGCATAGCAATATTA
>MU227926.1:461706-472802 GCA_018584345.1 Thuja plicata
CAATAGAGCATGGAGTGATGAATATCACAATAAGATGTGCCCTCGAAATGCAGAGGAGATAACACAATCCCTACCTCAATGAGCTTCTATTTGATAAGGAGAGGAAAAGCCAAGTTTCCAAAACAAATCTCGAAGATCAAAGGCCCAAGTCCAGATAAAAACTGTAGCCCCTATACACGGTGCCAAATTTGAAATGGCTCATGTGGTTTCAAGCTCGAAGATCAAATTGAATCTGCCCTGGACGATGTGGTTTCATGCGCTGCCCCTTGAAAAATTTTGCCGTGATGATAATGAAATGATAGATGAATTCCTTTTTGTTAAAAATTTATACCCGTGTTCGTCGAAATTTTGACATACATGGTATTGGTCAAACTTTTGACTAACACAGGCATGGATTTAAAAAAATGAAAGTTTTCCTTCTATAATTTGACCAACCAAAATATTTTTGTTTCATGGTCGAAAAATTTGGTAGAAAAACTAGGTGAAATGTACTAGTGTCAAATGTATCCTTGGGCAATGGCTTGGTGAAGATATCAGCTAATTATTCTTTTGATTGCACATACTCAAGTATCACCTCTTTTTCTTGAACTTGATCTCTCAAATAATGATACTTGATGGCAATGTGTTTAGTCTTTGCATGCATGACTTGATTCTTGGAAATGTTTATTGCACTGGTGTTATCACAATAGATAATTACTAGTTCTGAGATCTTCATATGCATACCTTCCAGCAACTGTTTGATCCATGCAATATTTGAACAATTTTTAGTAGCAACAACATACTCTGCTTCTGCAGTAGACTAAGAGATGCATCCTTGCTTCTTGCTAATCTATGCGAGAAGTCTGTCACCCATAAAGAATGCTCCTCCAGTTGTGCTCTTCTGATCATCAAGATTTCCAGCCCAATTAGCGTTTGTAAACACCTTAAATTTAAATTTTCCTTCTCTTTTATACCATAATCCAAATTCCTTAGTGTTCTTCAGATATCTTAGAATTCTTTTCACAACAATCATATGTGATTCCCTGGGGTTAGAAGAAAATCTAGCAACAATTCCTACTGCATGTGCAATATCTGGTCTAGTGTGTACAACATACATGAGTTTTCCAATTATTAATTTGTACAAAGTCTGATTTACCTTTGTTGTCTTGTCTTCCTTTGTTATGTTACATCCAGTAGCCATCGGTGTTCCAACTAGTTTGGAATCTTCCATCTTGAATATTTTTAGGACCTCTTTGATGTATTTGGACTGTGTAATGAAAATACCTTCACTTTATTGAATGATCTGTAGACCAAGAAAGAACTTGATCTCTCGAAAAATAGACATCTCAAACTCTTTGCTCATCTCATTAGAAAATGATTTGCATAGCATATCATTGCCTCCAAATATGATGTCATCAACAAATATTTCAGCAATCAAAGTATTAGCATCAGTATCTTCCTTCAAATAAAGATTACTATTTTCACTAGTCCTTACAAATCCAATACTTATAAGATAGGAATGAATTTGTTCATACCAGGCTCTAGGAGCTTGTTTCAATCCATACAAGGCTTTGTGAAGTCTACATACCATGTTTCTCTTGTTTGGATCAACAAACCCTTCTGGTTGCTCAATGTATACCTCTTCTTCAAGTATTCCATTTAGGAATGTTGACTTGACATCCATTTGATATAATTTGAATCCTTTGAATGCAACATAAGTAAGTAGTATTCTTACTCCTTCTAGCCTATCAATGGGTGCAAAGGTTTCTCCATAGTCTATACCTTCTTCTTGTGCATACCCCTTACATACTAGTCTTGCTTTGTTTCTTGTGACTTCTCCATTCTAGTTCAACTTATTCCTGAATATCCATTTTGTACCAATGACATTCTTGTCATCTGGTCTTGGCACAAGTGACCATGTCTTGTTCTTCTCAATCTGCTCAATCTCATCATTCATAACACTTATCCATTCCTCATTATCTAGTGCAACATTGAAAGATTTTGGCTCAAACTCACAAATTAAACAATTTGAGGTTAAAGACCTACTTCTTATTCTTGTACCATCTTTCTTATCTTCTATGATCTGGATATCTGGATGGTTCCCTCTTACATATCTTTCAAGTATAGGTATAGCTCTTTGTGTATCAGCTTGATCATTATTTTGATCTTCATTCTATTCTTCATCACCTTGCACATTATTCTGATTATTATCTTGACCGTTGGTAAGAACAGTCTGACCATCGGTTGCAACATTCTATTGTTCTAGAATTAAGCACTGTTGCTCAGGTAGAGTGTTGGGTTCTTCATAGTATACAAACTTTTTGTAGTCCTCTGGTTCTTTTGTGCTTTCCAGCTCATTCTTTTATGCAAATTCATCTATCTTTACATTTTCACTTTCAAGAATTTTGTTAGAAGCCTTGATGAGACATTTATAGGCTTTGCTCTTTGTGGAATACCCCAGAAAAATACCTTCATCACTCTTGGTGTCAAGATTTCCATTTATATCATCCTTTAAGACATAACATTGACTACCAAAGATTTTGAAGTAACTTACATTTGGTATTTTACCATACCATAGCTCATAAGGTGTCTTCTTTGTGTCTTTCTTCAATTGTACTCTATTTAGTGTGTACACAACAGTATTGATAGCTTCCCTCTAGAAGATTTAGGTGATGCCTTTCTCTATCATCAGTGTTTTAGAACAATCAACTATTGATATGTTCCTTCTCTCAGCAATCCCATTTTGCTGTGGTGTTCTTGGTGCAGAAACCTGTCTTTTTATACCATGCTCATTATAGAAATTAGTGAATTCATCTGATATAAATTCTCCTCCTCCATCTAACTTCAAGCATTTCAAATCCTTACCACTTTGTTTTTATACCATAGCCTTATACCATTTAAACATCTTGAATGCTTCAGATTTATTTTTAGAAACATGACTGTCATCATTCTAGAGTAATCATCAACAAAGAGAATAAAATATATATCTCCATAATAAATATTTGTCCTCATTGGTCCACATAAATCAGTATGGACTAATTCTAGAATGTCATCAGATGTATGGGTTTTAATTTTGAAACTAGACTTAGTCATTTTACCTTTTTGGCAATTCTCGCACATGATGTTGTCTGGCTTTGTCATCATCAGTAAGCCTCTTACATTTCTCCTTATGCTTATTTTCATCATGTTGTCAAAATTTACATGACATAATATTTTGTGCCACAACCATATGTCTTTGTTTCTAGTCATTAAGAAAGTGGTGTTAGTATCATTCAGATAGAATAAGTTACCTTTAGTCTGTTCACCGGTACCAATCAGTTTTCTTGATTCATTGAAGATATTTGCCTTCTTATTCTCAAATGCTACTTTGTGACCTAAATTATTCAGCTGAGAAACACTCAATAGATTATAATTCAATCCTTTTATCCAATAAGCATTTTCACATTTAATCAGGTTATTCAACATTATAGTTCATTTACCTTCAACTGGACAAGGTGTATCATTACCCATTCTTACTATTCCACCATTATAATACTTAGAAGTGTTAAACTTTTATTTATCACCGATCATGTGGTGAGTGCAACCACTATCTATAATCTAGATGTCATTATTGCTAACCTTAGATATGAGTGTAGTTTCTACATACCTTTCATCTTCATCTGAATCATCCTTCACATCTACAAATACCATCTCAATGTCTTCATTAGGTTTGGTGTTAGTATCTTCATCTTTGCAAGAAGCTAGGTAGTTAGCCTTCTTGCCTTTGTCCTTGTAGTCTCGAGTATCTATTCTTTCTGATTATCGGTAAGCTTTGTAATCTTTGTTATCACCTCTGTCAGATTTCTTCTCAAAAGATCTATCATTACTTCTATCATCTTTTCTTTTGTTAGGACATCTTGCAACAAAGTGTCGAATCTCTTTACAATTAAATCATACAAGTAGTAACTTTCCTTTGTATTTACCTTTTCCTCTCTGCATTATTCTAGCCATAAGTGCTTCTATTTCATCTATATCTTCTTCTTCACTTTCACTTTCACTATCTCTTCTAGATGTGTTTCTATGACTTGATTTGCTTACTCTCATAGAAGACTTAAATGTAGACTCTAAGTTTGGTAAGACACTATTATCAAAGCTATTCATCTCAAATGAAATCAGTCTACCAATTAAACTATCAAGAGTAACTATATTTTTGGTACTGCTCTCATTTCTTGAATGACAGAAACTCTAATAGCATATATAGGAAGTAAGGTTCTTAAGATTTTACTTACCACTGTCTCCTCTTCAAGTGTACCTCCAACTCCTCATATAGAATTGACTACTTCTTTTATTCTTGTGCTACACTGTGTGATGTTTTCTCCTTCTTTCATTCTGAGATCGTCAAATTTTCCTCTAAGGCTTTCTGCCTTGGCTCTCAGAACATTTGTATCACCTCCATGTACAAGCTTTAGTTTGTCCCACATCTTCTTTGCAGTTTTGAAATCCTTGACATCTTCAAATTCAACATCAGAGAGTGAGGAAGAAAGCTCTATAACCATGCAGTTGTGTTCATGCTTCTCTCTCAATTGATCTACTATCAATACTCTTGTAGGAAACACATATTCAGTATCTAGGAATTGAGTAACATCATTGCCAATACCTGATAAGTGGAGTCTTATCCTACTTTTCCATGAAGCAAAGTTATCTTTGTTCAACTTGGGCTCATCTCGTCTGTTCATCTTGTGATCTTGAATTAGGTCTTGAAATATTCCTTTCTAAGCACACAAGCTCTGATACCAATTGTTAGTAATAACTGAGAGGGGGGGGGGGTGAATTAGTGGCCTCAAAATTTTATCATTCAAACATTTAACCACTAATCAAATAAACCTCAAATTATTAAGTTCCTACAAGATGCATGCCATGAAATATTTATAATGATTTAACTGTCTGTCAGTTTTCCTTGTCTCTCCTTATTCTCCTTCATTACCAATAAGTAGTATAACTATTTACCGAAACTCAGTAAATAAGAAGAGTATACTGATCAACCCAGTGTTAACTATGTCAGATACAAAAAAATAAAGAAATGAATCATACACACATAACACATGAATTTTTAACATAGAAACCCTATTAAGAGAAAAACCACTGGGACCGGTACCACAAATTTTTACTCTTATGAAGTGAGCCCTGTTGGGAGCCAACCCTGTTAAAGGTTACAAACACGCTATTAATGTTGGAATAATCCCAAAGGATAATTGGGAGGGGGGTGAATAAGTTATCAACTACTTTAATTCTTTTCTTTACTTAGATATCAATTAACATAAAGTAAATTCACATTCAGATAACACAATAGAGAACACAACAATTTTGGTTATGGGGAAACCAAATAGGTAAAAACCCCAGTGGGAATTAGCACCCACAAAGAACTGTACTTGAGTATAATTATTCCTGTTAAGAGATCTTGCAACCCTGTTAGGAGTTATTATTTACAATGCAATAAGTACAGAGACCTAGTTAAAGGTCAGACCCTGTTAGGAGTCTTTTACAAGTAACCCTGTTAGGGGTGAGGACTCACTGTCCAAAAGATCACTGCTAAAATGAAGGCTGCAACCTACAATAGAACAGATATATACTATATCTGATAGATGAACTATTTGAGTAGACCTGCTGTCTTGATCAGTTCTAGTGTATTGTATACTTCCACTTCTTCTTCACATAGATCTTTTCTTGATGAATGAAATGTCTCTACTTTCCCAAAACAACAGACATTCTGTTCTATACTTTTTCTATGTTTATTCTTCTCATTCACACTTGGCATTCATCAAATGAACTACTATAAGTATCTTCTCCAAAGGATGTGATCTTTGTTGGATCTAGGAGTCCCTTCAATACTTCTTTAGTCGGCCACATCAACCACGCAACTTGATTAGAAACACGCAACTCAGACTGAATAGACGCGACACTTCACAAAGTTGGCTCCACCAAATTAACTCCAACTTCACGATTCTGATAGAACATGTTTGGCACCTTTAGATAATTATCTTTAACTCATAAATAAACATGAATACAAACACACATATCCCAAAGATAGGTGCAACTGAAGAAATAATGTAATTATGTCAGCTCTTCACAGATCATCTTCAGTCTTTGTAACTATCATAACTGATTAGCATAACTCAACTGGAACTTCATATCTAACTCAGCATGAATGCACATAGCATCTAGAACATGTATACACCATGGAAATGAAAACACATAGCTCCAGAACATCTATACTGATAATTACATATAAAACACTGTTGTATATTATATGTTGTCATCAATGACAAACATACAATCAATTATTTGCACAGAAGAAAATCTCCAACAATGTCCCCCTTTGACATTGATGGAAACATATGATGTTATCAACTCAAAGTGTCTTCCTTCTTTTTACAATCTTCTCAATATCCTCATCAAGAGTTCCTCTTCATTGCTGCTGCTCTGTATACTCACCCAGAGTATATGTGTAACACCCCAAAATTGGCACCTTGCAACCCTAACCAATTTTGTTGCATTTGTCACTCTTCTAGAACATTAAAGTCCTATTGTACTAGGAAATTCTGAGTTTTGACTGACTCTACTAGACCTAAGTGTCAAATGTAGAAAATCCTAAATCTGCATTAATCATACATTATATTTAATTCCTAAATATCTATTGGCAAAACAAACCTTATGATCGAATTAATTTAATTATAAAGTCCTAGCACTTTAATTGAATTAAATTCACCCTCTTTAGCTGAAATACATGAAAAAGGAATTAAATAATATTTAATTATTAAATAAATATCCTCATTTTCAATAATTGAATTTAATTATTTAGATAATTGAGAAAAAAACAATTATGAGGTCATATTTATTTAATTAATTGGATAATCTTTCAAAAATCTTTCTTCTGTTCAAAAATAGAATCTTTAAATTAATTATGCTTTAAAAGAGAAAAAAAAACAATTAAAATCAAATAAAACAAAATTAAATCAAAGAAAGAAAATAGTTAAAGCAAAGGGAAAACAATTTATTGTTTTCTTTTGAAGAAAGCTTTCTATTTTTAACTGGCTTTTCTATCTATTTTATTTCAAAGAGGAAAGTTTCTATTATGATCATCTCCGAGTCTATAAAAGAACTCTCATTCTTCATTCAAAACCCCATTCACTTTTGCATTGTTAGAATACTGAATTATTGTCACATTTCTTGATAATCTCATATAGAATAATATCATTTTGCAATAGACTAGTTTCAATTTCTAGAATAATTGCATTGCAATCGTGTCTTAGATTATCTTACATCTTTTAATTCTTAGAATAACTGTACATTGCATTGCATTCATGGAGAAAAATCCTTCGTTCCTAGATTGGTCTATGGTTGTGAGACTCTCATTCTGAGAGCAATTTTGAAAACCGCGTCTAGATAGAAGGCAACAGGTCGAATCATGTAGGCAGACATGACGAATAATCTCATATTCAGTCTTGTGTGTATCTGATGAAGAAGGATTATGTTGAAGTGTATGGTGAATTAACAAGGCCAAATTTACCAGATACATTTCTGGCGCCCACCGTGGGGGCACATCTATTTCTGTCATCACATTTGAATTAGTTTTGAAAATCTTGGGATCATGTTTGTACTCTTATTTTGCAGGTAAAACAACACATTTCATCATTATTTTAGCGTGGAGCAAGTTCAAAATTTTCTTCTATCTTCTGTCTATTATTCTCTTAGTGTCTTTGAGTCTCTCATTTTGAGCCAAATCTGACTGCACCATTGCGTTCGGAGTATTGTTTCGGTTGAAAATGACTGTAAACATGCCTATACTTGTCAAAAGTTAAATCTGTGGCAAAAATGTTTTGCCCAAAGAGGCCGTACAACATGTTGCATGGAAATTGAGGCAGATTTCAGATTTTTCTACACGCAACCCGAGACAGGTTTTAAAAAAAATCTATACAAAAAAAGAAGAAAAAAATAGATTTTTTTCACTATGTTAAATTTGACGGCCATCAAACCATCATTCCCCATGACCTTCTGTGATAGCGATGAAACTGTCAAATTTAAACTCATAGGTTGATGACGTCAGCATGGTTTGAAATTTTTTTTGCCTTCACCATTGAACTTTTTGAATTTGCAGTCTAACTTTAAATGATCATATCTTGCTCATTTTAGGTCCAAATTGAGTGCAATTTTTTTTAATTTTGGGTAGAATTGTCTGAATATTTTAGGGTTTTTCTTAGTTTCTAGATTTTGGTCATAGATGTATTAGAAATTGCAGGTTTTCATCATTGTACATGCTTAATCCTACGTTTTGCAACTTCCAGAGCCTTGTACGGGCTCATATGGTAATATTTTTGAGTGCAATCTTTTTTGAAAGTGTGTTATTTTTTATCTACTTTTTGAATATGCAATCAGATTTATAATTTTCTAATTTTTTTAATGCTGACGAGTTTTGGGCTTTGTTGTTCTCTGATTATCTTATTTATTACAACCTAACAGTGGTTTGCAGGATGCTAAGATAAAGAAAAATCCATCATAAAACTTATAATATGTTTATTGCAGGATGTTGAAATGAAGAAAGGCATTACAAACCACTAATGGGTTTATTGCAGGACGTTTGTCGAAGACCTTGCGTGTTTTCACAACTTCTTATATCTATTTTTAGTAGTTAAAACACACTTCGATTGGTGCTTAAAATGAATCATTGTCTTGCGTGATTGAAGTGTTTTTTAGATTGTAATCCTACAAACTACATGAATGTATCCTCTCCCCTCACCTTTATGGATCTTGGGTGTAAGAGAAATTCATGTGATTCTTCTAGAGTGGATACAGCCCAAGAGCTTTAGCAGAGCCGGTGAGAGTGGATGCCCAACCGGTAACAGGCTAAAGCCAAGCCCTTCCAAACTGGTATACAAAAAATGCTATTGTAATTAGTGTCACAATAGATAGGTGTGAATTCATTGTGGCAACCAAATTCTCCTCTAGTACCCTAGTGGTGTGTTAAAGTCCTAACATCGTTAAGGTGAAAGCCTTGCTTTGAAAGGATTGGGAGAGCCCCCTTTATTGGGAAAATGACTTGATCACAACCACCTGAATGGATGACCTTACTACAAACTGTTGTTCTAGTTTTCCAAAAACCCTCTATCTGTTGGCGCGGAAGGTCAGAGACCGACTAAGACGCCCCACATTTTTACGGCTTTTAGTAGAGATAACAGCCCTTTGGGAAGCAATTCCTTTGGGGTTCAAAGCTTGGTATGCCTGAGAAGTGAGTGCATATGTAAGGAGGAGCCCGTGCTTCCAAGATTCTAAGTTGTCTACTAAGAGTAAGCATATCTAAACTTTGGTTCAAGTGGGGATTCAACAGATATTGTCCTGACTATCCTAGGATTGTGACGTCCTTGTTCTGGTACTACAAACATTCTGTTTAATGTGTTTTGCGTGGGTGTATCATTTGAATAATCAAACTATCGTCAAAACACACAAACTGTCAATCTTGAACATGTCCGAAACAATCTGTAACTTGAACTATCTGTCAGAAAACAACATGATTTCATCTTGGGAAACACAAACTTGTCACAACAGTCTGATTCTGTAAACATCCTTTTTTCAACATTTGCATAGTTTCACGTGAAATTTCCCAATCTTTGCATCATTCAGTGAGAATCTTCATGCGATATGTAGTATACTGTCACGTGACATTTGGAAACAGTGCCATAATTCTGTCACTTTTAATTCTGCAAACTTGTGTCATTCTTCACACGAATACTGCAAAGTTTCATGCGGGTCGGTGACAATCTTTGCGCGAAAGAGCATTTCTTCGCGTGAAACTGGAGTCTTTTGTCCAAAACAGTGAGCTAAATTCTATCAGTCAGGTGTACTTCTATCAAATTTTCTCTCTTATATGTGTCTATTTTTCTACCATTCATCTTCACACAGTTTGAAACTTGGTTTCTTATGTTGAGAACTACGTGATTCTGGCTTAAACTGGTCTCGTCTCATGTCTTTTTGATCTCTTTCATCTATGTTGTCATGCCTTGTGTCGCAATAAGCATCTCTTGGATGTTCTAGCCTCATCTCTAATGATTTTCACCAAGGATACTTCACCTTTTGGCATGTTCTACTCAATTACTTTGAGACAATTTCAAGTTTGGTCCTAGTTCACATTCCTTTGTTCAAAACTTTGTCTATGACTGTCACAACTCGAAGTGGCAAAACATTTCCTTCAATCAATCAAGATGAATTTGTACTTTCCACACCATTACTAGCTACATCTAGTGAGGAATCATCTTGATCTCCCTCCCTTGTACGTCGACCTTACAATAAATGGTCATTTCCAGTGGATCTTAGTCGGGTTCGAAATCCTTTGTTCCAAGAAGACCCAAATTTGGAGAACACCACTAGTACATTTGACATGGTTTGTCCACCAAAATTTTTGACCATGAAATAAAAAAGTTTTGGTTGGTCATTATAGAAGGGAAAACTTTCATTTTTTTTAAATTTGTGCCCGTGTTCGTCGCAAGTTCGACCAAAAGAATAAGTTAAAAAAAAAAATTTCATTTCATTATTACCACGACAAATGTTTTGAAGGTTGCAGCGCGAAACCCCATCAGCACTGTTTGGAAGCTCATCGGCACTGTTTGGAAGCTCATCGACACTGACTAGGTAATGTGATTTTGTTTTCTGACTCTTGTCAAAGTCGTGGATTGCTTATCCATTATACAGATTGTCTGTACTAGGGTTTGAACCCCTCATTTTGATAAAATATTTGATAACAAATTTCCCCTCCATTATGCTTTGATGGATATTAATGCCTTGTTCGAAAGCTCCAATTTTGTCGTAGGCTGGAAGGATGCTTGCAAAGTTTGTGGAATTTGGCTTTAAACAGTTGACGTACCTTGTCTATCCTTTCACATTTTGCATACATGTCTACCAGGGAGCTTGTGCAACTATAACATCTGAAAAATATCCCTCTTCCATTATCTTTTGATGAATTTCCATACCCTGTTCGAAAGCTCCCATTTTGACACAGACTGGAGAAGTTTAGATCATCTCTCTCTTGTTTCCTTGTTCTTATAGGAGATCATTATTGACAAATTCTAAATAATATGTTTTGTTAAGGC
>MU227926.1:472902-484952 GCA_018584345.1 Thuja plicata
GTGGGTTTAACCATGGAGGAAACTCCGTAGTTAAGTGCGCTCTAGCTGGAGTGGTACTGGGATGGGTGACCTCCTGGGAAGTCCCAGTGCTTCACCTCTGTGAGCATCACCTAGAGCCAATGAGTGCCAAGTGTTCCATTCATTCTCATGAGAGATGGGTTTGTGTAAACCACTACTCATGAATCAAAGGTCAATGAGTTTGACTCAAAAAACTACACAGTTGAATCCAAGTAGAATTTAAAAAAAATTAATTGGTCAAAATTTTTTTTAAAAAAAAATTAGCATTGGTCAAAATTTTGACCATTGGACTAAAGATTTCGACGGGATTGCTATGCTTTCCACCAATGAAATGGTCAAAATTTCAACCACTGCCATGCTTGGTTTCTACCAAAGATTGGTCGAAATTTTGACCATTGGACTAAAGATTTTGACAGGATTGCTATGCTTTCCACCAATGAGATGGTCAAAATTTTGACCAATTCCACGCTTCATTTCTACCAAAGATTAGTCAAAATTTTGACCATTGGACTAAATATTTTGACAGGATTGCTATGCTTTCCACCAATGAGATGGTCAAAATTTTGACCAATGCCATGCTTGGTTTCCACCAAAGATTGGTCAAAATTTCAACCATTGGACTAAATATTTCGACGGGATTGCTATGCTTTCCACCAATGAGATGGTCAAAATTTTGACCAATTCCACGCTTCGTTTCTACCAAAGATTGGTCGAAATGTTGACCATTGGACTAAATATTTCGACGGGATTACTATACTTTCGACCAATGAGATGGTCAAAATTTTGACCATTGCATGGTCTCAATTTCGACCATTATAAAAAAAATGATGGTGATTCTCGTCATATTAAACAAGAGCTATAGTGAAAATTTTGACCTCTATTTTGGTCAAAATTTTGACCAATAATAAACACGTCAAAAATTTGACAAAAAAAAATGACGAAAGTTTTGGTCGTGAATTCGACCAATTACTGTCAAAATTTTGACCAATTTTCATCGAAATTTGAAGTCAAATTTACTAGTGCACTCAATCTTTTCACATTGAGTCTTTACACCTTGAATCCTTGCATTTTGGCAAGATGGTAGATCATGATGATTCAGGTGGTGAGGTTAGCAGAACTGACCTCTTTAAAACTTGGGGTAAGTCCCATTCTCAAGACCCCCCTAACGATGTAGAAGTAGAAATCACTCAAGAAGAGATTGCACAAGCTCGTGCTAACAAAGATTTCTATAAAATGATGGGAATTCTACTAGCTGAGGAGAAATAAAAATACATTCTTGAACTAGCCAATCAAGGGGCTAAGTTACCTTCCAATTATGCTGTAGAAACACTTGTTGAGAAAGAGGAAGAAACTGAAAACTCCCGCTTGCATAAAGAAATGCAAACCATGAAAGAGAAACTCTCTAAACTCTTGAAAGAGAAAGACAAACTTGTTACACAATTCACACTAGAAAGCATCTATCCTTTCCCATTTGATAAAGATCTTCACATGCCTCCTTTTCCGAAAGGAGTTGAGCTTCCTAAATATGACAAATAATTGGGTACATCTAACCCTCAAGACCATTTGAGAGAGTTTGGCGCTCTTTCCATGGAATTCATACATGACACAACCTATCTCATGCATCTTTTTCCATGTAGTTTGGGAGGATTAGCTATGGAATGGTTCTCTAGACTACCAATTGGCATCAAATTTTTTGATGAAATTGCCAATTTATTTCTACAACACTATTCTCACAACATTCAACATCTGGTTCATATCCGAGATCTTTGCAATTTGAAACAAAATCACGGGGAATCCTTCTTGTAATTTCTCCAAAGATTGAGACAACTTTATACATGATATTCTCGCAAGATACCCGAATCCAAAAAGTTGGACATCTTTCTCGATAATCTTCTCCCCAACTTTGGGTATCAAGTACAACTACAAGGTCCTCTAACCTTTGATGATATGATTAAACAAGCTGTAAGAATCAAGATATTCATGATCAAGAAAGGAGAATTGACCTTACACAAGGAAAATAAACAAGGGTCTTCCTCCTCAAGAAAAGATAAATCCAAATTTCCCAATAAGAACCAAAATGTTGTGAATGATGGCATTGTAGACAATGTGAGGTTATTGCTATGGGAGGTCACAACAAAAATTTTGATCACCAAGCTTTCAAAGACCCATTTCCTCCTCATGGAAAAGGTGAATCATCTAAAGGCAAAAATACTGATGCTAAGGTAAACTATACATACTCCAATAATGACAATGTCATTAATATGGTTGAACCTGTTGATAATGAATATTGTAATGCCATCATTCTCAAGGGAAAGGAAGATACTTCCAAGTCCAAAACACCTTTCACTTTGCGAGGGTCTACACAATTTTCTGAACAAGGACAGTCTCAAGTGAGTGCTAATGTTGTCACTCGATCTCAGACTAAGATCATCCTCAAAGGCCTTGAGCCTTCTATATCTACATAGACTCAACCTTCAGACAAAGCTAAGGTTGATTCTGCCACTAAGAATCCAAAAGTGGGTTCCTCATCTAATGCTGCCAACTACAACATTCTTGATCAATTGCAACGTACTAATGCTCAGATAACTATTTTTGAGCTCCTAAAAATCTCCCCTGCTCATAGGGAAATCTTGGACAAAGCCCTCACTGAGGCAAATGTCCCAAAAGATCTTGATCTCAACTGGTTTCAATCTATGGTAGGTCACTTAAAATCCTCACATTACTTGTCTTTCTCTGAGGAAGATGACCATTCTTTGAGTCACCTGCATAATATCCCTCTGCACATTGAAGTCATGATAGGTCCAAAGTGTGTTTTCCATGTTCTCATAGATAACGACGCTGACCTAAATATTTTCTCTGCTAGTTTCCTTATTGAGTTAGGCTATGGTGAAGATTGCATTGTTGCTCGCAAAAATATTACCATTAAAGCCTATGATGAGGAAGAATGTAAATCCAAGGGGCTATTTATGTTGCCAGTCAGAGTTGGTCCTGTTGAACGAGATGTTGTCTTTCAAGTGCTTGACATTCCTTTGGCATAAAATATTCTATTAGGAAGGCCATGGATCCATGAAATGCAGGTTGTCCCTTTCGCATACCATAATTGCATTAAGTTCCTATTCCAAGGATCTGAAGTGACTATACCTGCTAATACACGCTATGATTGCAGTGCCCTCACAAAATTTGCTGACATCTTTGTGCCTACCAACATAGAATCTATTGAACTCCTTGAGAATAAATTAAAAGAAATGGAAAAGAGTCTGACACTCAAAGAAACTGACATGGGAGGATATCAGATTGAACCTGTGCTATCTATTACATTTTTTCCTTTGTCTCCCTGTTCTTTTGGGAGACCTTCTGAGAGCACTAAACCTTCTACGGTTCCTCCTCCAACAAATTATAGTGGTACCTTTGTACAAGCCACAGTACCATTAGAAGAAGAAGCTGAAAACAAAGCTATCAAAGCTTGGATCTATAAAGGAGACGATAATTCTAAAAAAACTCCTCCTTATGAAATGAAACCTGAGAAATATGGCAAAGGTTTATCTATCATGCAACATTTTGGCTACAAAGGAAATGGTCCCATAGGTGCGAATCATAAAGGCTTGATTGCACCACTTGAAGCTATTGGTCGCAGAACTTGCAACTCTACAGGTATAGGCTTCCAGAAACTCACATTTCAACTGGGAATAAACAAATTTGTACCTCGAGAAGATAAACAACCAACACCTAAAGAAATACCTAAAATTATAGAATCTAAAGATAGCTTTGATGAGGATACTTTTCCTTATCCCATTCCTCCAGACCTGGTAGTATTCTTTGCTGAGCCAGATAACTTTATACCATGTGTTAGTATAGTAGACACTGATAGAAATTATGATACCACCACTTCACTTGCTCCATTAACTTATGAGGAGTGGAAAAAGATATATACTCTAAATACTGGTCATCAAGGTGATTTATACATACCACCGCACTTTCAAGAATAGTTTGACCAAGAATTCCAGTCACTTCTCATTACACAAGAGGCAGCTGATGCTACAAATACTACTGAGGTACCTAGGTCAATAGGTGCTCATCTGACCATAGAAGAGGTTCTAGGTAGAAATCATCCCAACTGGGGACAAAGGGTTGATTTCACTCATGTTCTTGACATGAGACCTAATGATGAAACAGACTCCCATGAATATGAGTTCGACAGCTTGTCATATGCCACTTCTGACAAAGATACAAACATAGCTAATGCATATGAAAACCTTCTCAAAGTAGGTGAACGGTCTAGTGTAGGGTCACATGAGTCTGACTCCCTAGATGTTAACATGTTGTCTACTACGGTCATTAGGAATCAAAGGAATTCAACTATACCTCTGGATGAGATCGCTTTAGGTCTCAACTTGCTTGTCCATCACTCCTCTTTCACTTTTCCATCCTGAGCTTATAGACTAGAACTCTACCTCCCCATCTAATGAAGTCCTTATGTTCCAGGATGATTATGCTCTTGCCTATTACCTACACGCTGTCGAACCTGTAACATCCTCCACTAGTGAAGAAAGTGTCAATATGACCAAGGAAAACATTAAGTATCTTAGTCACAAAATAAAAAGAAGAAAAAATAGGCACTCTGATGGTGAAAACCATGTTGTGGCAGTATCAGAGCCTAAAATAGTCAAAATAAAAGATGTATCCAAGGGTGAAAACCTCTCTAAGGCGCCCGAGGATGAGATACTTGATGTGCTTCTGAGTCATTTTTAGGAGAGATCATCTATGCTTATTGAACCAACTCAACCTATCAACTTAGGTACAGAGATAGAACCTCAGATTATTCACTTGGCACAATCACTATCAGAGGCAGAAAGAGAGGAATTCACTACATTCTTCAGAAGCAGAAAGATAAAATTTGCATGGAAATATTATGATATGCCAGGATTAGACCCTAATCTAATCATGCACCATTTTTTCATTGCACCAGGTGTTAAGCCTATCAAGCAGAAGCTTTGCAAAATGCATCCACATGTAGCTCTACTTGTCAAAGTTGAATTAGAGAAACTTCTTAAGGTAGTGTTTATCAGAGTCATTGATTATGTAGAATGGATCTCTAATATTGTTCCAGTATCAAAATATGATAAATCTATACGAGTTTGCACAGACTTCAAAGACTTGAATTTGGCATGTCCTAAGGATGATTTTTCCTTGCCTAATATTGACATGATCGTAGATATGATGGCAGGGTATGAAATGTACTCACTAATGAATGGTTTCTCTGGCTATAACCAGATAAAAATTGTGCCAGAGGACTAAGAGAAAATTGCATTCACATGTGCCTGGGGTACCTTCTGTTGGAATGTCATGCCCTTTGGACTCAAAAATGCCAGTGCAACATATTAGAGAGCTATTACCATGATATTTCATGACATGATGCATAAAATAATGGAAGATTATGTGGATGACACTTTAGCTAAGAGCATGCACCAAAAGAAGCATCTTGCCAATCGAGGTCCTATACTAGATCGTATGGAACAATTCAGTCTGAGGCTTAACCCTAAGAAATGTGCATTTGGTGTAACATCTAACAAATTACTTGGCTATATCATCTTTGCCAAAGGCATTGAAGTAGATCCTACAAAAGTACAAGCTATCATCGAAATTCCGCCACCGAAAAATATCAGACAAATGAGAGGGCTTCAAGGCCGACTGCAGTCTATCTGGCATTTTATCTCTCAATTGGCAGACAAGTCACAACCATTTACGAAGACTTTGCACAAGGGTGTGGCTTATTAATGGAACAAAGAATGTGATGAAGGGTTCACACAAATCAAACAATATCTTGTGAACCCACCAATCTTGATGCCTCCCATTCATGGGAAGCCACTTATACTTTACATATCTACTACGGATACATCATTGGGTATCTTATTGGATCAAGAAGATCAACACAATAAAGAGAGGGCTATCTATTACATTAGTCAAACTCTGGTCTCATATGAAACAAAATATTCTACTATAGAGAAGGCTTGCCTTGCAGTGGTGTTTGCTTCACAAAAATTGTAGCACTACATGTTGGCTCATACTACATGTCTAATTGCTAAAATTGATCCTTTGAAATACTTGCTCAGTAAAGCTACCCTCATAGGTAGACTAGCTAAATGGGTCGTGCTTCTCAGTGAATTTGATATTGAATATGTGGAAAGGAAAGCCATTAAGGGATAGGCAATAGCAAATCAGTTGGCAGAAGCACCTCTAGTAGATCATCAACCATTGCATATTTAATTTCTAGATGAGTCCATATTACTTCTCACACATCGATCATGGACTATGTTTTTTGATGGTTCAATTACCCAAAAGGGGTCAGGTGCAGGGATACTATTTATTACACCTCAAAGGTACTCTTTTCCAAAGGTGTATACGATGTTGTTTCCTTGTACAAACAACATTGCTGAGTATGAAGCCCTAATCAATGGTATGAAGATCGCCCTTGAGTGGCGAGTGGATGAACTCAGTGTTCTTGGAGATTCATAGTTAGTCATCAATCAAGTAAATGATATCTATTAGAAAAGGGATGACAAGTTGGTACCTTATAAATGGTTGGTTGATGATCTCAAATAGTATTTTACTCACATCACATTTCAATAGGTTCCAAGGGTAGATAACAAAGTAGCAGATGCCATGGCTACTCTTGCCTCCATGCTACAGATGCCTGAAAATGATTTTTGACATGAATTACTAGTGGAGACATTACACTACCCAGCCTATGACTCCCCTGATTCTCAGACAATCTATTCTATCATAGGACATGACTCATCTCGCTACCATCACATCTTTTCCTACCTTCATGACCAGATTGTTCTAGACACTTACTCCTAGAATGAGAAACGTCACTTAATCTGTAGTGCTTCACGGTTTGTCATCATCGCTAATGACTTGTATAGACGTGGTCTAGACGGTACCCTCCTTAGGTGTTTAGAACCTGATGAATCCAAACAAGCATTAGTAGAGGTGCATGAAGGCATATTAGGGTCTCACTCTAATGGATTGACATTGGCCCGTAAACTTATTAGAGCTGGTTACTATTGGCCAGATATGGAAAAAGAAGCTACACAGTTTGCCAAGTCTTGCAAACAATGTCAACTAAATGGTAACCTGATTCATGCTCCAGCTAAGGAGCTTATTCCATTCATTACTTTCTGGCCATTTCAACAATGATTCTTTGACTTAGTGGGTTATATTTACCCCTCATCCTAAAATGGACATAAGTTCATTATCACAGCTACAGACTATTTTACCAAGTGGGTGGAGGCGGTCCCTCTCACCATTGCCAATGGAAAAATAGTAGCTATGTTCATTCTCATTTACATCATTTGTAGGCATGGTGTACCCTCAGTAATAATAACTGATAATGGGGGACAATTAAAAAACAAGGATTTAACAGAGCTCTGCTCTAAGTTTAAAATTACTCAACATTGGTCTTCCATCTATTATCCTCAGGGTAATGGATAGGCAGAAGCATCCAATAAAACAATCCTTAAGATCCTGCATCGCACAGTGCATAAATCTGGATGAGATTGGCATCTCCAGATCAATCCAACCCTCTGGGCATACATGACAAATATAAGAACACCAATAGGGGCTACACCCTATGGTTTGGTTTATGGAGCAGATGCTGTGTTACCAATTGAGGTTGAGATTCCTTCTCTAGTAGTCTCTCTGAGAGGCCTCATTATTGATGAAGATAATAGAATATCTCGGCTACAAGAGCTAGAATTACTTGATGAATGTCACCAAGTGGCGTTCGATCACCTTAGAGCATACCAGAAAAGGATGTCCAAGAGCTATAACAAGAAGGTTAGACCAAGGGATTTCCAAGTGGGTGACATTTTTCTGAGGGAGAACCCTAATAATCAACAACATCGGGTCCAGAAAGGGAAGTTTGAACCAAACTAGCTTGGTCCATATATTGTTACTATAGTTTTTGGGTCTGGTACCTATCAACTTTCTACTACTCAAGGAGAACAACTCAAAGAGCCCATCAACGCTCTTCATCTGAAATGGTTCTACAGCTGAGACATCTTCAGTGTGCTCTTGTATATACTAAAGTCCTGAAAAAATTCTAAAAATCTGAAAAAGTCCTAAAAAAAATGATCATCTTAGTAAAAACCTAGCGATAGGCACTTTGACGTATCTCCAAAAAAAATATATATTCCAAAAATACAAAAAAAATAAAAAATTGAAAAATACAAAAAAAGAGAAAAAGAGAAAAAGTGCCATTGATGAAAACCTGGCAAACAGGCGTCATGGTAGCAAAAAAAAAAAAAAAGAATTTCTGCCAAGAAGGTGAAAAACTGGTAAATAGGTGCCTCTTGTTCCACACTGCTATATCTATCACAACACCACTTGGCTTGACACACTTTATTTCTTGCATTGCTGCTTTCCTGCTTGCATTTTGCTTTCAATTCTCATCAAGACACCAACTTACATGGATTGAAACTGGTCATACCCTCAAGGCAACCCTCCTGATCTAGGGGGCACTATCCTTTTATCTTTTAAGGATCTTCTTCACATCAGTCACCAGTGGTTCTCACTACGTCTCCCTACTGATGTCTAGCTTATACTACGATCGCCTCATTTGAGCATCTCTCTCAAATCGGTCACCAGTGGTTCTCGCTATGTCTGTCTACTGTCGCTATTCTATCGAGATTGCTCACATTTGTTATAGTTGGAGTTATACTCACATGCTCTATCTTTTGATACTCAGTCTTGATGATTCTATGCTTTAGTCTGTACATATCTTTCAGTCACTTTCATGATACTCTATTTCCTTTGCAGACCCTCCTGACTTGTCATTGATTCAGTGACATATGCTTGGGGGAAATCACATTTGGTTTGTCCTTGGAACATACATTAAGTCAGTCATCATTACTTGGGGACACGACCCCCCCATTTGATCACATCTTTGGTTTACACCTGAGTTAGTAATCTTGTCACTTCTCAAGGACAACTCGCCACTGACACAAACTGGTGTTTTTCAACACCACCATAAACAATATTTTTTAACACTATCTTTGGACACATCTGTGTTTTTTTAACACACATCAGATATCTTAAATGTAAACATCTATCGGTAAAAATCAAACACAATGCACTCATGAGCACAATGGTGTTTTTCAACACCTCTAAACATGAACACATTCGCAAAACTTTGAAACTGGCTGAGCTATGCTTGAATATTTCTTTGTATGCTGTCTATTCTTATGGATTTCATTGACATTTTCTTTGTCTACTGCTTGTTGGTATAGTCCTGATGATCTGGAAACATCAAATAAATAGCGTGTATGTGATAAGAGCTCCCGCACTAAGGTGGAACAACCTCATATCCCTTGATCTTGTTTATTTGTACACCATGGTGAGGTTGGTACTATCTCCTTGCCCGTTATTGCTTTGTTTGTTATTGCTTTGTTTGTTATTGATCTTTTTGTTTACACACGATCGCACTTATGGTTATCTTGGCTTTGAATGCCTCGATACTGGTGTACTCTTGCAATATCAAGTGGAAACAATGTTCAGGTCATCTTGGATTTTTTTTCCCTGGTGCTTATGTTTGTTTCCTACATTTTATCCGATGAAAAGTCATATTCATATCCTTATGGTTGCATTATGGCGCTAGTAAGGGTTGTATCAACTTTGATGTTCCAAAAAAAAATGCCCAATGATGATGATTTTACGATGGGTCTCACAACCATGTCCTAGAATTGCAATTTCATATTGTATCTAGCATAGAATTGCATTTTCATATTGCATCTAGCATAGGATTGCATTTTCATTCTAGACTTGCATTGTGGCAGCAATTCAGTGTTCTCTTCTTTGCATTCTCCTGGGTTCATACATAGGTGAGTTCTTCTTCAGAGTCTTGGTTTCATCATTACTTCCCAAGTGTTTGATCCTTGCTCTCTATCTCCAGCTATATGCTCAACCCATTTTCAGGATCGAAATTGAAATCTGACACTTCTATATCGCTCAAAATCACATTTTAAATTTTTTGGAACTGACGCGATCAGACGCTTGTGAAGTCAACTTTTTGATGTCACTTTCTTGTCAGAATCTTATCTTATCATCATTTTCTCAAATCTTTGACTTTTTTCTTCAAAAATTCAACTTTGGTCAACTCTAGTCAACCCTAGTCAAACTTGGTCAACCAGACCTCAAAATCGCTCGAAATTGATTCTGAATCTTCTAAATTCTTCCATAATCTATTCTGAGTTCTTCTTGATCTCTGATTCAACATCTATCTTCAATTTTTCGCTCTCCATCATCATTATGGCGTGCCATCTTTCCATTTCTCTCCCGAGGGGGCAGGATGATTACATCATTAAATCTTTTTTATCAATATGATCTGATTTTCAAAAGTCCTCATTTCTAGGGGCATCTCATCACTTGGGGCATGTTTAGTTTTTCGTACCTCACAGTCAAAACTGGATACTCCACAATCAATAAGGGCATCTTTGTTCCTTACATCTTGTCATCTATTAAGCATATGAGCAATCTAACTCAGATTCTTGAGGATCAAGCTCCGTTCTGGAGATGATTCTAAAAAAACTATCTTTTTGGGACAGGTATCAGGGCAATCTAACCCTAACTCTTGATAATCAAGTTCCATTCTGGAGATGATTCTAAAATCTCTATTTACTATCTTTTAATACAGGTATCAGGGCAATCTAACGCTGACTCCTAAAGGTTAAGCCTCATTCTAGGGATAGCCTTGAGAAAGATATCTATCTAAACTAGTGTCTTGAAAATCTAACCTAGATATTGGGGGACTAAGCTTTGTTTTGGAGATAGTCCTAAAATCTCTATTGATTATCTTGTTGGATAGGTATCGGGGAATTCTAACCCTGACTCTTGAAGGTTGAGCCTCATTTTGTGGACATTCTTGTGAAAGATATCAAATCTATTAGGTATCAGAGCATTCTAACTCGGATCCCTGGGGATCGAGCTTCATTCTGAAGATGACCCTCAAAAACTCTATTTGACCGGTGTCTTGGCAATCTAACCTAGACTTCAGAGAGTCAAGCTCTATCCTGGAGATGGCTCTGAAATCTTCATCAATTGGTCTTTGCATCATCAATTTTCAAAATCTATTCTTCTGTGCTTCAGGCATCAGACTATTCTTTGAATCGATGCACTGCTCACACATCAATTCAAAGAGGGGCAAAATGTAACACCCCAAAATTGGCACCTTGCAACCCTAACCAATTTTGTTGCATTTGTTACTCTTCTAGAACATCAAAGTCCTATTGTACTAGGCAATTCTGAGTTTTGACTGACTCTACTAGACCTAAGTGTCAAATGCAGAAAATCCCAAATCTGCATTAATCATACATTATATTTAATTCCTAAATATCTATTGGCTAAACAAACCTTATGATCGAATTAATTTAATTATAAAGTCCTAGCACTTTAATTGAATTAAATTCACCCTCTTTAGCTGAAATACATGAAAAAGGAATTAAATAATATTTAATTATTAAATAAATATCCTCATTTTCAATAATTGAATTTAATTATTTAGATAATTGAGAAAAAAACAATTATGAGGTCATATTTATTTAATTAATTGGATAATCTCTCAAAAATCTTTCTTCTGTTCAGAAATAGAATCTTTGAATTAATTGTGCTTTAAAAGAGGAAGAAAACAATTAAAATCAAATAAAACAGAATTAAATCAAAGAAAGAAAACAATTAAAGCAAAGGGAAAACAATTTATTGTTTTCTTTTGAAGAAAGCTTTCTGTTTTGAACTGGCTTTTCTATCTATTTTATTTCAAAGAGGAAAGTTTCTATTCTGATCATCTCCGAGTCTATAAAAGAACTCTCATTCTTCATTCAAAACCCCACTCACTTTTGCATTGTTAGAATATTGAATTATTGTCACATTTCTTGATAATCTCATATAGAATAATATCATTTTGCAATAGACTAGTTTCAATTTCTAGAATAATTGCATTGCAATCATGTCTTAGATTATCTTACATCTTTCAATTCTTA
>MU227926.1:507804-532617 GCA_018584345.1 Thuja plicata
TGATTGATTAGGACTGTATGAAGTTATTCTTCATCAGTTTCTCTTCAGCATCCTCTTTCTATTCACTCCCCTTAATCCCATTTGTAAATGAATTAAGCTTGTCTCTTATATAGACATGATATTCACTGTTTCTTGATTCTTGATTCTTAGCGTGAAAATAAATCCAGACAATTTGATTTAAAGCATAACTCTTAGTTTATCTCATAGTTATGTTCTTGCCAACTGTACAAATCTTCTTTAAATCAATCACTAAAATTTGGTTGAATAAAACAAAGAAAACAACCAGTTAAGTCTATCTTTAGCTCTTTCCATCTAGATATTTTGTCATTTTTTGAACTCTCTGTTCTGTTGGTCATCTCTATAGTTAGTTTTCGGTGACAAATGATAGTTCTGTCGGTGCGACTCTAGTTAGCTTTGGGATCTTTGTCCGTCGGGCGTCATTGGATTTTTACTCGTTGGGCAACTCTGTTTTCAGCTCATTGGGCATCTTGTGGTTTTGCTTCATTAGGAAACACTGTCTTCTGCTCATCAGGTATCACTATGACTTTTCTTCTTTTCCTTTACCGATGGTGTGCACTCTGTTGGTGTTATCTGTCACTTAGTGAATACTTGACTTTTATGCATTGCTGAAAGCATAACCTTTGTTCCAGTGATTCTCTGAAGTCTTTGGAATTATGTACATGACTGTTCAGATGATATCAAGTTGACATCAATAACAATACAAACCATTAACTAATTTAATGCCTTTCATTATCTTCAACTTAACATTATCAAACATTCAATCAGTTACATGTTATCAGCTAAACAAATCCCTAAATCATATCATGAGATTACCAATCAAAGTGTTGCTCAAAACTATTGATTTTATCACCTACAACTTGGTTAAAATGGTCTTTTAACATCAAAGTGTTTAAGGTTTGAATAGAATGAGTATTCTGGTTGAGGTATTGGTGTTTCCATTGATATAAACATGTTTTTGTTGTCATTAGTGTCTGATTGTCATAAATATTATCGAGTTTTCTATTTAGTGGTGCTAAGAGAAATGTTCTGTTTATGAACACTTGGAAGACTTGTCTAAAGATCATTGTGTTACTTCCATTGTCAATCTTAATATAATATCACTTCAAATTTATCCTCTTTCCCACTAAGGGTAATCTCTCTTTTTCATCATCATTGTTGTAGTGGACAAATTATTTCATCTCTATGTTTAAGTAATAAATCCTAGCATAATTGACCAATAATTTCAGCTCTATATGTTCATAACACATTCATTTCTAGATCAATACTTCTATTATATATTTCTATATTCTGTATTTATCTATTTAGATCAATACTTTTTGAAGAGGCAAGATTACACAAAATGACAACTTTCTTACTTTGGATCCACAACAAAAGGGGGAACATGGAGAAGATTCAACATGTAGATTAATTGGTTTTTGAAGGAATTATATTTTTCCATTAGTATACACAAGGAAAAACATGATCTACACCATCGGTTTACACTACATCGACAGACAAGGCACAACACTACTCGACGCCAAGGTTACCCCATACTACAAAGTTGTAAGCATCTCGATAAACACTATTAGGTGTTGCCCAATGACAAAAAGGATTCAGAGACCCGATGAATAACAATAGTGCAACCTGATGGAACATCAAAGAGAGGAACCCGACAGAAAAAGGGAACCTAATGATCAGTTTGACAAAGGAACACTGACAGACTTCAAGTTCAACCTGACGACCAAGAATCGACAGTCAGTTATATCTCGCAAAAAGTGGATTTGACTTTCCACGTCACATAAATCACTGAAGTTGTATATATAGCTTCTTGATTTAATTTAAATCCATTATGTGTAGAGGAAACAATGTATTTAATATTATTTTAATTAGTTTTACTAATTTAAAACATGCAAACTAAAGATCAAGGTCAAGTTGTAAACCTTGGATATAAGAGTTAACATTGTAATGTGTGATTCTAAGATAGGTCAATTACTTGTATAAATAGATGCTCAATATATTATGAGCATGTTTTTGTTCAATGATGATTGTAGCCATAGAGAGAATATAAAGACTAGACAAAGGATTTCATGCAGAAGGAAAAAAAAGAATCAAATCAATTTCAAGAACAGAACATAGGCTACCGACGAGTAGTGAAAGGTATTGATCAGTCACTTTAGGTGATATTATTTTTATGAGAAATTTAATGGATCTGTAATAAGAAATTGTAGATTTCACACAGTCAGGTCAACATATGTACTCATTCTAACAAGTGTAGTACACTTATGAAATCCTTTCAAGAAAGGTGGGCTTAACCGTCCTATTGTAAATCTCATAACTGAGTGCACACTTAAATCAATGTTGCTAAAGCTCTTAATAGAGTAGATCTTAATAGGTCTCCACTTTAATACTCCTAACAAGGTAGATCATCAGAAGTGATCAAATTGTAAGCCTTAACTGGCTCCCTTCCATTCTGCAGATAACAAAGTTTTGTGGGTGCCATCCCCACCACAGTTTTTACTTCCTAACAGGAGTTTTCTGCGATATCATATCTTGTGTTATGTGTTTATTAATTTCATAAATGTTTCTATGAATGTTGCAAACAATTGAAGATTATGAATTAATGTTACATGCATAAGAAAGAACAACAATAATGGTCGGTAATGTAGTAATGATTGATTACTAAAGATGAATGGTGAAATGAGTTAAAAAAAATTAGAGGTACAGATTCACCCCTCCCCTCTTAGTACTACTTCCCATTAATCCCAACAATTGGTATCAGAGCTAAGTCTCCTCTTGGAAAGATTAAAGGCCTAAGAACAAAGATCATAGAATGGAGAAGTACAAATTTGATAAGAATAAAAATCTTGAGATACAGATGTTCTATGAATAGTATAAAGAAGCTAGAATCAAGATGAGAGAGCTATTGGATGAAAGAAAATGTATGGAAACTCAGATCAATGAAAAATATTATCAAGAAGAAGAGATTCTATCTTTCTTTGAATCTTTAGGATCCAATGCAAGTAATACATCAGAAGAGAACATCACAAATCTAAAGGAGATCAATCAACATCTGATAGAGCAAATAAAGATGCTGCAAATTAGTCAAGAGACTTAGATGGTAAGAATGATTAATGTAATGAGTTCTGCTAGACAAGCTGAAACAAAAAGAACACTTGCTATTGATGACATAAGAAAGATTATAAAAAAAATACAAGAAAAGGAGTTAGAAATTCAAAGACATGCTGAGAATCACCATGAGATCACAAATCAAATTATTCTAATGAGTCAAGAAGCAAACATAATGAATATGGAACTGATTGAAAGAGTGCAGGCTATCGGTGAACTAAGAGAAGAAAATGAAAAACTAAATCATGAGGTTAGAATTCAGAAACAACATAATGAAGTTATCAAAAAGGCTGGAGAAAGCAGTAAAAGAATGGATGATTTTCTTGAAGGACAACGAAGAGTCAACAATAGCAACAGTTTAGGCTTTACCAAAAATGGAGAATCATCAAATCAAGCCAATCCAAAGAAATTCTATGAAAATCCAAGACCAAGAAAGATGACGTGCAAGCATTGTGGGAAGAAAGGGCACACATCAAATGTGTGTAGAGAAAAAATGAAAGGTATTCCTAAATCTACATCTTCATTCATAGGATTCTATTAGAAATGTAACAAAAAGGGACATAAAGCATATGAATGTAAGTCTAAGATGGATCTACCAAAGAAGGAAACCTACATGGATAAATACTGTCCCACATGCAAAATGAATGGGCACACAACTAATGAATGATGGAAAAAAAAAAGACAAGTATGGAAGCCTAAAGGTCAAGAAACTCCCTATCAACCAAAGAGAATCAATATTCAATATATAAGGGACTACAATACTTGGACAAGCTGTACAACATGTGTTAGATATGGTCACATTGCTGCAAACTACATGAGAGCATGGACCAAAAGGTTTAGAGGCTGGTCAAACCCCAGAATGGCATGCTTACACTATCACAAAATTGGTCATCTCAAGAAAGATTGCAAAGACCGAATGATAGAAACAAGCACATATCCCAATGGAAACACCATTGAAGATATACAAAGGGACAGAGACAAAATATGGAGAAAAGCTTCAAGAAATGATGAAGCTGGACCGAGCAATGCAAATGGTGACACCACATCCAATGGATCCGGTGACATCACCAACCCCACTTAAGCTGAACAAGTAAGTATGGAACTACACTATACCAAGTCATATTTTGCATCAGTTCCATTATACAAATTGATAGATAATCAAAATTTGCATATTAAAGATGCACATTATGTTACTTGTTTCAAATCTGAGAAAACAACCCCATCGATATACAAATACTGATATTTGTCGGTAAAAGCAAAATTGTCAACAACTGTCCTGAGCATCATGTCAACACCGATGATGATTTTGAAAGAATTCCTGATGAACTGCATCTTCATGTCCCGACGAGTCATTGAGAATTTATGACAAAGACTTAGGGGAAAAAGTCTATAAATAGATGACATGATAACTTCATTTTGTATGCACGATTTGAGGAGAAAGCAAGAGTGAAAACAGAGCAATTAAAGAACAGAAAGTAGAGTGTCCTCAAAATCGATCCAAGCACACAAAATATAGAACATTCACCATTATCATGGATCGAAGTAAGTACCGAGGGAACCAAAAGTATTATATCATCATTTTTCAAGAAAACCCTAAATTTCTAGAAAGCCCTAAAACTTGAAAAATGATGGAAACCACATCAAGAACAGCTAAGATCAAAAGTGATGAAAGGAATGTGGTTAAGTTGATTAAGAATAGAACACGTGTAGAGCCCAAATATAAGATATGCCCAGAGATCACATCGAAACCTGATGAAATTGGAGCATTTTTAAAAATTCCACCTAGGGTTTTGCTCATAGAAGACGTTAGGTCTTATATTCACTGCAAGATCACTGAGTTATGTGATCTGGAGATGGATGAAGCTTATAAGAAGCTTTGTGATGTAGAAGGAAACCTGAAGGAAGAACATAAACATCTAGAGGTTAAAGGGATAACTAATGCCCTACATTTCCAAAGGGACTTCAACACAGACTGGAAAATGTTAGTCTTGAGCAGAATGCATGATAAGAAGCTATGGATAGACCAACCCAAGAAAATAAAAAAGTATGTCCTTCATGCTATCACTGGTTATTTGATAACTGAAAAGCCTAGGGAACACAAGCATCTCTCTAGGAAAGAAGTTGAAAAACTCACAAAAGATGAATGGGACAACAAAGCTCTAAAAGTAAACACCATCACTGACGAAGAACTAAAATTTGGTGCATGTGTAATTGGGTATAAGATTTTTCAAGGAAGTAGATTGAACAACATATCTACAACATCAGTAAGAAGAAATTATAAGATAGTGACCAAAGGAATTTAGATGGATCTATGTGAGATCCTATTAAAACAACTTGATGAGAACATGATCACAATTAGGTCCACAAAGACCAACACATGTAAGTTTGGATCACTTATCATGTGTATCTTTTTCTGCTTTCAAGAGTACTTTCCTTTAGTAGGAAAAGTGAAATGGGACACTACAAAACCAGTAACATTGCAGATTAGTGAACTAATCAAGTCACTAGGAGATAATTTTGAATCTGTTATGACTACATACTTCCTTGAATTCAAGGAAAAGATGATGGCAAGAACAAGGATTCCTAAACAACTTGTTGAAAAACATAAGGATGAAATATGCTTTATGGTGGATACTGATTTCACTCATATCAAACCAGTTGTACCAAGAACAGCTTGGTTAGCACCACTAGATTATGAAATCAATATAGATCAGGCAACCAATGCTATTGATGCATTGATCAATGAGCCTATTGACAACAAGAAACCAAGGTTTGGAACCTATGAAGAGGTCAGATCAAAGATAAAGAGAGGCCTAGAAATCAAGAAAACTATAAATAAAAAGGATAAGATGGTGAAGAATCTCAAGAAGATTCTATCGGTTACAGAGGAGGAACAAGAACAATGAGAGGAAACCGATGAATAGGGCACCATCGGTGAAGGGCATGATGAATAGAAGTCAGATTCTAAGCAAACTGAATCTGATACACCTCCACCTCCACCTCCCACAAAGAAGCAGAGGACAAGGAGTCAAACTACTACAATCGATACCACAACTCTTAAGAAAGGTCAAGTAAGGACCTATATGAGGAAGTAGCTAGCTAAGAGAACAAATAAAAAAACTATAAAGGAAACACCTACAAAGAGGAGAAAAATAATGGTTAGAACTAAAGCTGACTTAGAGGATTCTAAAGAGGATGAGCCCAATGTAGTAAAGAAGAATTACAAAAATCAAACTGTTGATGAGGCAGCTAAATCAAACTATACACTGACTGATAAGAAAATCAGGCAATGGGATACACTCCAACCTGATAACCAGAATAAGATACAAGAGGTGATAATCAGGTCAATGGTAAAATTCAAATATGTACCAGCTAAATTCATCAATCAAATACCTAAAGAGCTGGGTAAGAAAATATCTCAACAATGGTCATATGCTCTACAAACCGAAAGAGAAGCAAAGGAGAGGGTACTAGTAACACTAATGCCTCCTAAATCTAAGATTGAAGAAATCAAAGAGATGATGAAGAAGCACTCAAGCAAATTTGTAGCTAGGATAAGGGCATATACAGTGCCAGAAAACAAATTCATAGAGCTAGAAACAATGATCGAAACTAAATGGAGAAAACTCCTTGATATGCCAATAGAGTCAACAAGTCATGAGGAACAATTACTTCTCACCGACACACCTCATAGAGAAGAGGAGAAAGAAAATGCAAGTCCTTAGGACATTTATCTGGACAATACTAAAAGTGATAATGAGCCCATAAACTTAGACAAAGTCATGGATGATCTTGACATCCAAGATATCACCAACTATGACTATGATAAAGATCCGCAGAAGAAAGATGAAGTAATAATCATTACACTTAAGGATCAGTGACATCAACAAGATTTGAAGACATCAAATGATAAAGATATGAATGTTGCTGATGAAACATGGCCGGACACATCAGTCATGGACTTAATAGAACAAGACCCTGTAGAGAAGATACAAAAAGATGATGACGTCATTGCTCAAAATGATCAAACCAATGAGAAGGACACCACTCTGGATACAACCCAAGATACCACTAAAAGAAATATGCCTGTATTAATGAAGGCAATCAATATATTAGAGGGTAATGATGGATCTACTACAGAGGACACAAACACACCTAAGGCCAAGGGTGAGGCTAAAACAAAAGACACCACAGATAATACAATGGACACAACTGCAGACCAAGCTACAACCAATGATCATAAAGATACATCTACGGATAAGAATAAAGAAGAAACACAAAAGGTAGAAGAGGACACATAGAAAGATAAGAGTGAAGAAGCAAAGAAAGATGAGATGGAAAACAAAATAGAAGAAAAATCTATAGAGACACCCAAGGATGATGGAGAGACGTCTTCACCTAATCGACAGGTGAACACCAAGCATAAGACACTAGAAGAATCTTCAACCAAGCCTTCACTGAGCACTTCTGAGAGAACAAATGAAATCGCAATGGTAGTTCATAAATTTGCGTCCCCACAAATCTCAAAGAAGAAGGGAAAGCATAAGAATCCAGTAACTCTAGATGAAATCATTGAGATTCTAGTTTTTGATCCAAGGACATTGGATCCAACTAAATTAACCAAGTATGCAAGAATTTGTGAGAGAAAACCAATGCAAGACAAACTAAGGAAATCCACAAAGGAGGCAAAGGTACTGCAAGTGGAAAGAGGTATATTTCAACAGATTGTACCTGATGTAGATATTGATAAAAAAGATCCAATGCTTGATCAACTAGTGGTACTCATAGATGCAATAACATCTCAAAACATAGATGCTGAGAAGGTTATGGAAGAAAGACTTGAACAAAAGTATGAGTTCAAGCTAGTAGAAAAGATAAGCCAATAAGTGACATTGAAAAAGGTAAAGCTATCTGAATTGGTAAGCACACTTGATCCAATCATCTCAAAAGCTATTAATTTTATACAAAAATTGTACACACTTGATCAAATCACACAGGAGTACATAGACAAGATAGCACAAATAGATGTTGATATTAAGGTAAGTGCACAAAGTCTCACAAATAATGAAGAGGCAATAAAATTACACATTGAGCAACTCAAACAGGCTCAGAAAATGAGACAGGACATACAAATTGCAAAGACAAAGTACAGAGATGAGGTAAATGAGCTTCAAGCTCAACTCTTACCGACACTATCACTACTACAACACCATGTGACAGAGGCAAACACACTAATTTCCACCCCATAAATGTCTGTCCTAGACAACATTTATGATATGCATGCAAGGCTAGAGCTAGCGCACATGGCACTAGAACTTCTAAAAGAAAAATGGGATAAATTTCTCAAAGACATCAAAAACACCCATGCACATATTCTTGACACATTGTAAGTTGCACATTTTTGTCACAGCTTTTGGCATCTTATAAGTTGTACATTTTTTTCATGAGTATCAAATAAAGGGGAAGTGACATGTACATACAGTTCAGTTAGTATAAAGAGGGAAGTGATATGATGTACAGTTAGTCAGTTGAAAGAGAAACAAACAAAAAATGAATATATAGTACAGAGACAAGTATACATGCACATATACTTATACTATACCAATGCATACAATTAGGGGGAGTCATATAATGACAAGGATATAAACATGGTGTACATACTAAATACTTTAGTATTATGCACATATCAGTTTTTGATACTAATGTCAAAGGGGGAGATTGAAGGCATTATATTTTTCCATTAGTATACACAAGGAAAAACATGATCTACACCATCAGTTTACACTACACTAACAGACAGGGAACAAAACTACCCGACGCCAAGGTTACCCGATACTACAAAGTTGTAATCATCCTGACAAACACTATTAGGTGTTTCCAGAAGACAAAAAGGATACAGAGACCCGACGAGTAACAATAGTTCAACCTGACAGAACAAAAAAGAGAGGAACCCAACTGACAAAGGGAACCTGATGATTAGTTTGACAAAGGAACACTGACAGAATTCAAGTTTAACCTGACAACCAAGAACCGACAGTCAGTTACATCCTGCAAAAAGTGGATCTGACTTTCCATGTCAGATAAATCACTGAAGTTGTATATATATCTTCTTGATTTACTTTAAATCTATTATGTGTGGAGGAAGCAATGTATTTAATATTGTTTTAATTAGTTTTACTGATTTAAAACATGTAAACTAAAGATCAAGGTCAAGTTGTAAACCTTGGATCTAAGAGTTAACATTGTAATGCATGATTCTAAGATAGGTCAATTACTTGTATAAATAGATGCTCAATCTATTATGAGCATGTTGTTGTTCAATGATGAATCTAGCCACGGAGAGCATCTAAAGACTAGACAAAGGATTTCATGTAGAAGGACATAAAAGAATCAAATCAGTTTCAAGAACAAAACAGAGGCTACCGACGAGCAGAGAAAGGTATTGATCAGTCACTTTAGGTGATATTATTTTTATGAAAACTTTAATGGATATATAATAAAAAATTGTAGATTGCACATAGTCAGGTCAACATATGTACTCATTATAACAAGTGTAGTAAACTTATGAAATCCTTTCAAGAAAGGTGGGCTTAACCGTCCTACTGTAAATCTCATAACTGAGTGCACACTTAAATCAGTGTTGCTAAAGCTCTTAACAGAGTATATCTTAACAGAGTATATCTTAACAGGTCTCCACTTTAATACTCCTAACAGGGTAGATCATCAAAAGTGATCAAATTGTAAGCCTTAATTGGCTCCCTTCCATTTTGCAGATAGTGAAGTTTTGTGGGTGCCATCCCCACTGCAATTTTTACTTCCTAACATGAGTTTTCTGCGATATCATATCTTGTGTTATGTGTTTATTAATTTCATGAATGTTTCTATGAATGTTGCAAACAATTGAAGATTATGAATTAATGTTACATGCATATGAAAGAACAAAAGTAATGGTTAGTAATGCAGTAATGACTGATTACTAAAGATGAATGGTGAAATGAGTTAAAATGTTTTAGAGGTACTGATTCACCCCTCCCCTCTTAGTACTACTTCCCATTAATCCCAATAGTTTTTTCTTGGTCCCTTAGACCATTGGTCTTGTGGACGTCATTAAAATTCCTTCATTCAATAATGCAAACCAAAGGTACATGTGGTAATGTTGTGGTGTAACCAATGAAGCTCATTAAAGTGGTTAAACTAATTACTATATGGGATGGTGTAAACTCATTTTAAGTTGTTTGGAATGAATCTATACATCCTAACCACTAGTTATTTCATCCACTCTAGGGAGTTCTGTCACAAATTTTAAGAATGTGGTCTAAAAGGTTACCCTACACTGTATTATAAGATGACCTATAACCTCACCCATTTTAGAACTTAGAAGGTTATTTTTTATCTTTCCAAATTGCCAATCTAGTTGACCATGGTTTAGTGATATGGAAGGCACATCAATTTTTGTAATAATGATGCCACAAGTTCAAGCTCCCATTGCAATATAATTTTTAATCTAAATGATAATCTAAGCTTGATGACACATTCCCCTTGCCAATCAAAACATATTTTAAGTAAGGTTTCTAGAATTTTAGGTTATGGTGCTAATGATCTTCCCATGTAGGTCTATAAAAGACCATAAAATTTGGAATGCAGAGTTGGGAAGTTCTTAAGTTGTCAAATTACAATTAGAAAGAAGAGAATCACAGTTTTACAACTTGTTTGTTCTCTCTTAAAGAACCTCAAGGATAGAAAGGGAAGGTTGAGAAAGAAGTTACACATAATCCATCCAGGTTGATGTAGGTAGGGGCAAGCATAGATCCATTGTGAAACATCATCTTCATAGGTGATATCTTTAAGACATGTAATATCCCTTATAAATTAAAATGATTACAACAGTTTGTATTTCAAATTACAAATTGTAGAAATCTTCTTGAGGATAACTTAGAGACAAGATTCTCTCTTAAAATTGCTAAAAACTAGGAGAGATTCACCTTTACATATATCCATTTAGAAAAATATTCAAATATGATCTAGAGATCTTCATTTTGTTAGACTATCTAGTAAAATCCATTGAACATGAAAGGGTCATCATTTAAAATCTTGTGGATGAAGTCAAAGATTAGCATAAATATTTTGATCATGTTTCACAATTCTTTTACCTTCCATTTTAAATTCTATAACTTTTACGAGTCTTAATGTGAGGCTAGATAGTTGATTCTTAAATTTTTGAATCAACTTTTATTCTTTCTGCTACAACTAGATGAATTTGGTATGCGCCAATCAAGTCTCTGTATCCCAGACTTGCCAAATTTGTCATTGTAGTTAATTACAACAATTATCAAAGGTTTCACAGTGTTTGGATCATCCTTAGGCTTTCTTGCATCTGTGTTATGATTCTGTTCAACTTTCACTTGTGTTTTTGTCCAATTTTTCTTTTATGGTGTATGTGTGAGCATGCCTGCAAATATTTCATTACTCGTACATTTTATAGACTATGAAGTTGGTCTGGTTGTCTCAATCAAATTGATGGAGGACATTATTCATGATTTAGTTCAAAGAATGCCTTAATAATTATGTGGCTTCTGGTCCTGAAAAAATTGAGGCATCAATAGGTGAGGAAATACAGACCCTATTGGAAAAAAGCTTCACACCATGTAAGCTCTGTTATCAACTTATCTGTGACAGTGACTCCAAATTTTTACATAATTTATAACTTACAAAATCTTCCCACGAACATCTCAGAGTAAGAACTTCCTCTCTAGGTTTCTAAATTTCTAAAATCTAGGGGAGGCATATCCTAACATAAATTCACTCAGATAAATATTCAAACATGACCTAGAGATCCTTTTGATTTCCTTTAGGTTATTCATGAACACTTAATAGACATGAATGGTATCCATCAAGAAGCATCCCCAAATGCAATGTTTGATATTGCATCTCTTGCAATGTGCAGGTTTCATCTTTTTGAAAAAACTTCCCTTTATGTATTTAGGAGTTGAGCATCTTTTGGACATGACAAACAATCTATAGCTTATTTCAGTGTGAATAGATCATTTGGAAAATCCAAGCAGAATCATATGCAGGAGAGATATTCTTGCAAAAATTATTTGGTAGCACTAGGCAATACAATCTTAAACTAATATTTCCTTTTTCCTTTTTCCTTTTCTTTTTCTTATAGACTTTGATTGGTTTCAGCATCTGAAACCTTGCTACACCTTTATGAAATTCTTGGTGTGATACCATAGAACAACTATTAATAATGGTTCTTTCTTAGGTTGTCAATTTAGCAACATTCAAGGATTTAGATCATTTAAAGCAGTTTTTGGCAACATCCTTTCTCCACCAATATTTTGTGATAATTTTATTTTTCATGGAAAGTTCTTGACTAGAAAGATCATGTATCTGTATTCAATTCTTAGATATGCCTCATTCAATTTGGTTTGTTCCATCTTTAGTTCTTAATTTTGACATTCTTAAAAAGTGTTAGTTCGGCTCTCTGCCAATATCTATGGAAACATGATTCTTAGCTTTTCTATTTTCTTGTTAGAATATTGGAAGGTTTATTCTTTTGACTAGTTGTTATAAACCTTCACCACATCGTTGGAACAATACTTTTAGACTTTTAGTTATTACTGAATGGAACTAGAGGTGTAGAAAATACTTTCTAGATTAATTATATAGGAGATGTATGTGCAAGTAAATTCATTATTTACGGTTATAGAAAAGTATAAACAATAAAACATACTGTAACATGAGGTTTATGTAGGGAAAATATCCTCATGAAATGATCATAAATGGGGAGTACCACATAGTGAATATCAACAAAAATAAAATAAAGAGAGATCAAACACTTCACATAATGCCTTGAAGGTAATAACAATGATGCCCTAGCTCTCAAATCTCGTGGGTCATCAAGAATTCCAAATGCAAAGATGTAAACAATGCTAGTATTAAACAATGAGCTCATAAACAATGCATGATGTCCTAGCTTGCAGCCCGCGAGCCATCAAGACATTTACTCATGAAATGATCATAAACGAGGAGTACCACATAGTGAATATCAACAACAAAACAAATAAAGAGAGATCAAACACTTCACACAATTCCTTGAAGGTAATATAAACAATGCCCTAGCTCTCAAAGTTTGTAGGTCATCAAGCATTCAAATTGCAAAGATGTAAATAATTCTAGTATTAAACAGTGAACTCATAAATAATGCATGATGCCCTAGCTTGCAGCTCGTAAGCCATTAAGACATTTCCTCATGAAATGATTATAAACGGGGATTACGACATAGTGAATATAAAAAAAAAACAAATAAAGAGAGATCAAACACTTCACATAATGCCTTGAAGGTAATAGCAACGATGGCCTAGATTTCGAATCTCATGGGTCATCAAGCATTCCAAATGCAAAGATGTAAACAATGCCAGTATTAAACAGTGAGCTCATAAATAATACATGATGCCCTAGCTTGCAGCCCGCGAGCCATCAAGGCATTTTCTCATAAAATGATCATAAACGGGGAGTACCACATAGTGAATATCAACAACAAAACAAATAAAGAGAGATCAAACACTTCACACAATGCCTTGAAGGTAATAGAAATGATGCCCTAGATCTCAAAGCTCAAGGATCATCAAGCATTCCAAATGCAAAGATGTAAACAATGCCAGTATTAACATTCATATTGTTCCATTAAATCAACAAATTCCATCAAAATGAAATTGAGTTAATGAGAAGACAAAGCTCGAATTCCTACCTTAGGTCGTGGCTGCCATATACCAAGATTCCAATCTTCCACAGTTAGGGCCCTCTTCATGCCTGATGATATGCGATCACAAAAATTAGAAATGAGCCTTTCTTTTTCTTTTTCTTTTGTTTATAATCACGTGGGTGTCGCAATTACGGAAGTACCGTCGCTATTACAACAACATCAGGGGCACTTGGAAAAAAACACAAAAACACACACAAATGTTACTGCCATCTCAAATTGGTATCAAAATTTGACCCCAAATGTTGTAGGGGATCCTAGGATTAGGTATTAGTTATGAACATATGTATTAATATGAAGCTTGTTCGCATCCTTTGGACTTGATATAAATAAGGATACCAAGATCAATATAGACGGCCCATTTTTTTTTGAGATTATGGTTACTATAGTCATATTGGATAGTTTTGATCAACAAATGCAACATGAACTAAATTGTACCTTTTTAAAAAATCAATAAGATAAGTACACCTTTTTATATCATTAGTGGGAATAGATATCTTTTTCATTTTCAATTAGTCCCTCGGATAAAATCTATAAATTTTCTTCAAAGTGATAGTTTAGTGTAGCATTCCTCATTCAGATTCATAGTTCTTATTATCAATTGGTCTTTTCATCTTGTATGGTTAAATTCAATTGATTGTGGCCAAAATCAATCGGTCTGTCATTTGAAAATTGATTCAGTACAGATAACTATGAATTAACTTAGGTTATATGTTCATTACATAACACCTCTTAAGTGATATGTTTCTTGTAAATTGTCTCTAAGGTTGTACAAAGGATTGGGATGATATTGACTCTATTGCCCATGATAAAATAAGGGATTGGTCTACATATATATTGGATTATGGTCATTTAATTCATTGTTCATATTTTTGTGATATTCTATTCATCTGTAATTTTTAATTCATATATATACAAACATTCTTTAAACATTTTTGAAGCATCTTAGTTAGAATTTTATTACACATTTCTTTTCAGTTAAGGTTTTCTTTCAATTTATTTGCCACACTTGGACAAAGAAAGTGTTGAATTTTTCCTCATCTGCTATAAAAATCCTTGAAACTTGAAGGATAAGTTTAAGGTGTAGGCCTACCAGCCTTGTTTCTGCAGAGCCAGAATTGCAGAAGGTTTAAACTTGATTTGGTGAAAACCTTGTTAGTTGGCCAAATCACTTGGGTTTCCCATCATTAGATTGGAAAGTCCATAGGAAATCCAAACTATTGATTTGAGAACCAACAAGGCAATTCGAATAGTTTTACATTTTCCTCTATATCATCAGTGTTCACCTTCTTAACAATATCAACTAATTGATCTATAATAGGAGTTTTCTCATCTATATCTTGCAAGTCAAATGCATCAACAAAAATATTATTGATTTCATGTAATACCTATTTTTGTTGATGTTCTCTTCATAGTTCCTCTTGTTTTCTTTTTATTTTCATTATATCTTGCAAGGTTTGCATCTTCTCATAAGTTAAATTATCAGTGTCACATTTTGAAAGCACTATAACTTCATCTCGTGTGACTGGTGAGAGAGGAAACTTGTCCTTGTTATTATGTGAATTTTTCTTCTTAGTCTCTAGTGAATTGATGCTCAGTCTCTACTCTTCCTATAGTCTTCTAGTATCAATACTGATTAAGACTAACTCCTTCTGAGTACTCAATACCTGCTGATTAGGTGTGTCTATAGTCTTCTATTCAGGAAGTGTAACAATAGGCAGTTGTACAAGTGCCTTAGTAGCCTCTTGCTCCATAAGATCTTGTCTCTCCTTGGTTTCTTCTACCTTATCTTCTTGATCTTTTTTTATTTTATCTCCATCTTCTGTAGTCATTTCAAGATTAGCCGTGGTTGGGGAATGTGGAATTGAGATTTCTGTCTTATCCTGCTCCTTGACACTTACATTATTTGAATCCTCTACTGTGAGTGGGATGGTGATTTGGAGTTTTGAATCCATAGTTGGTGCACTTTTAATATCTTTATAATCATGAATTGAGATTAAGACTGGATTGGTGCTTGGACGGTGTACATCAAAAACTACCTCGATAGCAGCTAATTCCTTGACTTCTTCCTTGGTTAAGGCATTAATGTTCAATTGTGTGTCTTTAGGTACATCATCAACAATGAACACAAACTATTGTTCACTCTCTTCAAATTTCTCCATTTTATCTTCCACAAGATGATCTTACTCAGCTATTTCTTCTTTGTTATCTAGCTCTATCTGTCTAGATGTGCTTGCATCTTGGTTTGTATCCTTGCTCATTGCCAGTCCAAAGATTGTCTTCCAAATTCTTTGGCTCTGTTGAACAACTTCTTCAACTTCATTCTTCAGTATTAAGTATGCCCTCATCTTAGGAATGAACCTATTCCTATAATACTCCATAAATTTTCTTCTCTATTTGTGTGTTAACTCGAGCATTATTCAGCCTAAAGCACCTTCTCTTATCTATTTCTCTGTCATGATGGAAAAATGCAATTCCTTATCAATTTTCTCCAATAATTCATCAGGAATAGAACTTCCAATTCCCAAAGGTGTCATCTTGAATTTTATCAACATATCCATCATATCATCCTCAATCTTTTCCTTGTTAGGTTTTCTTAAAGTTTCATACTTGAACTTAAATCCTGCTAAACCTATCGAGTTTTTAATGTTTTAAAAAATTTCATCCACACTAGTTGGATGCCTATGAGTAGCAATTTTGACTTTAGTGACATCATAAGTTCCTGTCATTTCTTCATCATCATCCTCTTTGTCCAATATTAACTTTCTTCTTGGTCTCTTCATAGGATGACTCGACACAACTTTAGTCTAAACTTGTTTCCTCTTACCAAAGCCTTCTCCTGTAGTTTTCTTTTGTGGCCCGATAGGTTTTACAATTGTGGATGCCCTTGTTCTCGGTTTAGTTAAGATAGGAGGAGTAGGAAACTTCCTTGTACTTTTCTTTATTGCAGGCTCAAGAACCATTGGTTCCTTACCCTTCTTTTGTGCTCCTACATCCTCATCCTCTGTCTTTTTAGAATCACTTGATTAGTCTTCACCCTGACCTTGTGTGATCTCTAGTGGTGCTTCATCCTCTACATCTTGTCCTAATATTTTCTCTAGATTTTTCAGTAACTTCTTTCTCTTCCTCTCCATAGTTGCAGTCTTCAAGTTCATAGTGATCTGATTTTTTTCTACTTCATATCTGCCGAATACCTTAACTTCTTATCAATGTCTTCTGCAAGGAGAGTTGTAATGGATCCATTACAACTGTGTCCTACTTTTTGGCCAACTTTGACACTAAAATGAACATTCTGAAAAAAAAACTTCACTTTCAAACATCTATTGTCATTAAACCATTAATAATTTGAAGATGATGTAAACTAGTGACTTTTAGAATTTTGTTTCTAGTTTATAAATATATATTTTTAAAACAAATTGGAATTTATTTGTATCCATTTTTCCTTCTCCTTCAAATTTTTTTTTTGTGAAAAATTAGGATTTTTCAGGAGTGACACTCACTTTGATCAACATAATTTTTTTTATAAAACTGATAAGAACGTAATTATTTTGAATTTAGGTTTGTAAAAAAAATATCTAGGGAATCCATTTGGTTTCATTCAATTTGGTTTAATATTTAATAGTTTATTGAGTTATGAAGTGACATTAATTATAATTTGGACATAGGTTCACTTGGATCACTCTGACTCTATCTCTATATATCAAAATTCATTTATTCTTTTTTTGATAGAAAGGTAACATAAATACCTATTTCCTAGATATTTTTCATAATTTTTTCCCTAATTTACTATTTTTCTAGAAGCGTCGAACAGAGAAGTTGGTAAATGGCCAGACAACCTATGTTTAGTAAAACTTAAAAACAAAAGTCTTAATAAACTCAATATATATAGAAATCATAATCATTGGAAAGATTTCTCAAAGTACTATCATCCTATATTTGGGTTTTTCAAATGAATTTATTTTATCCCACAAAAAGTTAATGTCAAAGTGATTTTTTGTCAGCATTTTGATGGGTTCAAAGGAGACTCGATTATAGGTGTGAGTGAGGAGTAGAGGGATTATACCAAAGGGATTTTGATCCAAGAGGCTTTTATCTAGCCATTTTGAATTTACTCCTTCAAATGGGACCTCTGAAGGCTTAAATCATCATAGTTTCTTGAAAAAGTGCAACTTCAGCAAAAATTAGGATGTTAAAAAAAGTGGGACACACTATTGTGGGACCACCCGGATGCAGATGTCTCATCAACATTTACCTCATAAGGTAATGGCCTCAACCATGCTACCCTTGTTATAATAGCTTGTACATATGTAAAATTAGTGTCCACAAGAAAACAAACATCTTCATAGTACTTCTCTACCAACGATATAGGAATTATGCTCCTTTTCCTCATTATCTTCTTAAACTCAACAAAATATCTTCCCATCAAATTATCAAAGTTATCTCCTAACTGAAGAATAAACTCATTTATCTGTTGTGTAACAAGTTTTTCCTCACTCCATACTACATTTCCTATAGAAGGAAAAGTGTTTTGAATATAAAAGAATATGAAAACTATCAAGGATCTGAACTTACACATAAAATTCTTTGCCTTCTTGATGCATGATAGATTTTCTACCAATTGTGTCAACTATAGCTCAAAAAGGGCATATGTATGATCTTTGTTACAATCTTCCATGCCTGGTCTACTGCAAAATAGGGGACACTATCTTCTCTGCTTGACTAATAAATTTTGTGAGCAATCACTATCACTACAAAGTCAATCTCAGGATTAGTGAGGGTAGATATCATCATTCCTCTCTTGTTCCATACTTCCTTTGTGTTTCCTTCAATTTTCTCCTTGTTCTAGCATTGTATGGTTTGTTTCCCAGTCAGATTAGGGTAACCAGTGACTTGATGGATGATCTCCTTAGTAATCTTCACTGGCCCATCCTCTAACCAGATTTGCAAGTGATGAAATCTACTAAGAACAATCTTGATCCATTCAACTTTGAAGTCCTGAGGAAAATCTAGGCCACAGACTAACCCTTTATTGGCAATGTGTTGATGTTCAACCTTCAATGCCCCATTCTTGCATAGTTTATTGTAGGCTTTCCTCAGCTCAAAATATCCTATCTCACTCACTTTCAACATATAGCATGCCCTTACATAGTGTATCATCAAAAATTTGGGAGGAATCGATGAGAGGGCTCCAGAAAGATCTCCCTTCACCACGCTTTCAGGAATGAATCAGAAATTTGGTGGTTCACATGCATCACTTCTCACTAACTAAACATTCATCAATTCTTTTTGTAGCTTCTTCACTCCAATAGATGAACTAGTGGCCATTTTTCTGATTAGGTTTTGAAAGATGAACTTTGTGTAACTCGGTAACAATAGATATTATCAATTCACATTGTTTGTCAATGACACATAGTTCAATATCTACAGTCTTCAAAAAAATTCACTCCCAGTCACCTTGAAATCACTCTGTAAACTCTCTAATCACTTGGTGAAATGAAAATAAACACCAAAAAACCATTATAAAGTCTTAAAAGGTCAAATTAGGTCTTCAATAAATGCTTCATACATAGTGGTTGAAATATAGCTATCTTGGTTCTTATGCAACAACTCAACTAATTCACTTCATTCTCTAGGTCAAGACATCGCCTTGGTTAAAACATACTCAACTTGGTCACTACTGTCGATATGATAGCTTGACACATACTAAAAGACTCGATCACTACGTAAATACTGATGCTCGACACCCATTTTTCATATCAAATCATTTCTCGATTATTTCCTTAGATCTATCCTAGTGCATCTTAACTTATGTAGATATGGACTTTAGCACAACTAATGTTAGTAACTGGTGTAAGATATAGCATTTGTAAAAAAATTCCTTACATATCTTCTTTCCTTAAGTTGATGCAGTTTGATTACCTAATCCATTGGATTTGGTGATCTCAACTTCATTGGTTCCATTGCTTCTCATTTATTCCTTCTTTCTCCATGTCTGATTCATCTAGTTCTGTATCTAATCAATGGTAGGTGCTGGCACTCTGGTCTTGCAGTCTCTTTGAGTATGGCCAATTTTGTGACAACTATGATAGACCAAACCTCCATTCATCCAACTCTTGGATTTAACTCTAAAATGTGTCCTTATACAATTTTATGCAATGTGAATGTATTCACCACAGTAATGAAAACTATTCCATGTATTGTAATCCCAATTGTATGTGTTACCTTTCTTAGGTGCATTTCCTTGTTTCTTGGATGTCCACTTCGGTTTTGCATTGGATCTTCAGTCTTGGGATTTATGAACAAACTTCTAACAATTATGACATTTTCTTTGAAATCTAGGTGAAGTAGGTGTAGTTCTAGCCTTTGAACTGCATTCCTTTCCTTGATATCCTTGTTTCTTAAAGTTAAAACAATATCCATTGAATTTTTCCTTAGGATTTGAATTATGGTTTTTGCTTCTGCAAATTTTTAGGTGTATGTCCTAGTTTCCCACAATGATCACATGTAGGTTTGTTGTTTTTCTTTGCATTCCTCTGTTATCCATTTTTTGATGTTTCACCTTCTTCAGTAGATGATAGGTTCTAGGTAAGGCCAAGTCCAATGGTGTCACTAGTTCTTCTCAGTGCTCTAATCAGTTCCTCAAAACATCTTGCAGCCTCATTAGGTCTATTTATCCTTTCAACAAGTTCTCTTTCTTCTCTCAACTCATTTCTTAGTTGGTTGTTCTTTGATCTCATATTTGTGATTTCCATATCTTTTCTACTTACCTCTTGAGTTGCAAGTAACAGTTGATTTACCATGTCCAATTTATTATATGCAAGCCTCTATACATCACATGTTTTTTCATCAAGTCTCGCATCCATTTGTCAATTGTCTTCTTCTACCATGGTCTTTTCTTCTTCAACTTTATTTTTCTAATCACTCACCTCACATAGTGTTATAGATTGTGTTTCATGTTCTCTCTTTAAATTTTTGACCTTTTCATTTAGTGTTTTTTCTTCTCCAATAGATTTTCTATAGCTGTATCACTTTATTTCAAGTTCTCATTCTAAAATAGACCTTCAATATATTCTTCTTGATATGATGTTTCATTCAACTGAATTACCAATTCTTTCCTTTTGGTTAAGGATTTCTTCAATTCTTCTCTTTCTATCTCAAGCTACTTCAGTGCAAGTTGGATGTCAATCTTCCTGATTCTCTATGACTTTTCATAGCTTATAAACCTCCATTTCCAAGATCTGATTCTTCAAGTGGTTAGACTTCTTTTAAGACAAGAAATCTCTGATACCAATTGTTGGAAGTCTTAGTTGGTAAAGTAAGATATTGAGAGGCGGGGGGTGAATCAAAATCTTTAATTTTTTTACTCAATCAAAACAAAATGATTCGACATGCATATAATGTATCTTATAAATATAAATTTAAATGATATAATAGATCTAACTAGTAATCACATCCATGATAAGCAATAAGATAAACTCATGAAAAAAATATTTGGTAACCTAGAAACCCTTGAAGGTAAAACTGGGGTGGGGATGACACCCGCAAATCTTCACTACTGCAATAACAAAGTGTTCCTGTTAGGGATAAATTTTTTTGATCACTTTTGATGATCTACCCTGTGAGGGGTCTGCCCTGTTAAAGGCTTACAGACTATTAGGTCTACCTTGATTAAAATATTTAAAAATTACAGCTAAGTAAGCACTTTGTTAGGAGATTTACAAAGATCTATTAGGACCACTCTATTAAGAGATTTACCCTGATTCACTTGCTAAAATGTATCAGTACCTGATCCTTTAGTTTTCACTTCAAATTTTCATTATGAACCTCCTCTTTCCAATTCTTATCTGATCTCTGAATCTGATAACTCTATTCTACCCTTCACTACTTTGTTCGGTCACTCTGTCTGATCTATGCTCCTTCGACATACACATGATCTCTTCTCCCTCATACATAATTTTCATTAGGGATTTGAGGCTTCCTAAAATAGAAAACATATGAATCTTCTTGATCAAGATCAATGATCTAGATTCATCTCTTTTGCCTCTTGAGCATTCCCTTTTTCTAATTGGTTTCTTGGCTTGCATATGGATTAATGCTCTATTAGATCTCATAATTAACTCCATTGAATACCTTGCAAATAATTAAAATTTGCATATAAGTCGACCAAAATGGTTTACATAAGTGTTTCTACCATTCCAAAAATATATACAAAAAATGCTTCACTTGACATATGAGGTCTCTAGTGCTCGGTAAAAATGGTGTTCACATGTTGTCTCTCGGCACAACTCTCAACTCAGAAAGCAATATGCTCGACATTTGATCTACTCAGAAACTGTAGGGGTACTCAGAAACTATTGACTTTCTTGACATTAACTACTGCTCAATGCAAAAGTACAAGTCTTATACAATGCTCAGCCTTAGTAGAATAGCTCAGTCATAGTGATGACCGACTAACCTACCTAGATAAATGACTAAGTGTTGGACACTAATAGGAAACATAACTTGGAGATCGACACAACTAGGGACATTCCTTTGAGTAGCACTTGAAAAACGACCTTACACAATGAAGGAATGAGTGTTTGAGGATCTTTGGGATGGGTGGAGTGATTTTTAGAGGGATGATAATCAAAATATTAGAATTGATAGTGTTGTTCAGTTCCTTACCATCCATCTTGTGATTCCATTGGTTAATCTACAAATGGATTAGAGAGAGATTTTAAGTAAGGATTTGAGCATTGAACAAATGATCACTCTTGGGAGTATTACTTGGCAAAGAATGGATCAAAATTTTCATTTTGAGCTTGCTTTTTGGTTGCAGGTCAATCACTATATTTTACAGTTTTCTCTCATTAAAGGTAGTTGGCACACTATTCTTTGTCAAGCTAGTGAGGATTTTTAGTTGATGATTTGTTGGAGGAATTTCCCAAGAACTTATGAGTTTATTTTTTGCAACCCTATGTTTTTCACACATGCTTATACTTGGAGACTTCATTGTTTATCCTTGGATTTGGTTTGGGACAAAAATATTTTGTATGTTATGATAAAATATTTCGAGGGCCTTGGAGTTATAACAGTGAGCACTAGCACTTCTATCCATTTTTTGATTAGCTTACACATGAGTTCAAATTTTGATTTGCACGTGAGGTGGATGATTTATTTAGTCCAAAAAATTAGTATTTATTGGTTGAGGATTGATGGAAAATGAGATTTGATCATAGGAGGTGACTTTAAAGATACACCCATACTTGTGAATTATATGTACCTAGTGAGATTTCATAATTTTCATTGTTGTCTTAGTTTTTGCACATTGATTTTGGTGACCTCAATCTTCCAGAAGTTTTTTTAGAAGATTCTCTTGGTGTAGTTCACTTCTTCTCTGCTTCCACTTGTGAGATTTTGGGTCATTTTAGTCACTTCATTATGTTATTGTGCTTGCTTCTATATGATTATTTGTTGATAGTAGCGTGTTGGTTTTCTTGGCATACTCGAGTTTCTTCCCTTGACACTAGGAGGTTAAGTGACGATGATTCAATTCTAGTTGTTGATTGCAAAGGAATAAATTGGTTAGTTGATTTTAGGTTTATTCATGTAAACATCTACCTTACTAGAACATTGAAAGTGATAGATCTATTTATTGTTTGGGACTTTGCAAGGAGACATATTGTAGATTATGGTTTGGGGTTGATCAAATATTCCTTGGAGTTTCCTAAGATCATCTTAGTTATTAGGATTACAGTTATGGACCTTACTAGGTTGCCATAATGAGTGATGTTTTAGTTTGTGATTAGAGTGGTGCAACATAAACATGGTGGTTCCTTTTTTATATTGATTTGGATTCTTGTAATCGCCCAGGTTTTTAGTTCAACATTTGAGGATGTGGAAGCCAATGTTGGCTTTTTAGGGTTTAATCTCTTGGTATTCAAGTTTAGTTCTTTCAGAGAGTAGTTTTATGAGGACTTAACATAGTTGGTGTAGTATTTGATTTCTATAATTACTAGTGATTATCAAGAGGTCCCATGTGTTGGAATCCAACAAGACAATGCTTAAAGAGGTTAGTGTTACAAATATCCTAGGTTTACTTGGGACATTGGTTGAGATCATTCTTCGTTACATGCTAGATAAGTATGATGATGGTGGAGTTTATTTATGTATTGATTAAGGACAAGAAATATTTGGGAAGGGTGGGAATGTTAGACTATAATGTCCCTATATGCCTCCTCTTTGTGATTCATGGTTCCCAAGCTTTCCAAAGGCAGGGGTTAGTAGCACCATTTTGCAATGATATAAACCAAATACACAAAGCTACTAATAACGAATAACTTGAAATGTAACCAATAAAATGTACAAGAAAAGAAAGGAAAACAAATGAATACAAACCCCAAAGTGCTTGAAGCTTCTATTGTCTCTCTCTACTTCTTTCGAAACACTATTTTTGATGCTTAGTATTGGTGTGGGAAGCTTCTATGACTTGAGAAGCATCGAGAATTTGATACTTGAACTATGTGTGTGATCGCAAGATGGATTGAATGCTAGAACCAAACTAACAGAGAAACAGCGTACAAGAGCTTGAAATCCTGGATGTATGATCGCAAGAAGGCTTGAATGCTAGAACTAATCTGACATAGTAATGGTGCACAAAAGCTTGAAATCTTGGATCCTTCAAATGGTTATGAAGGGTTTATTATATAGGAATTCAGGATGAAATGAATGGTTGAGATCAATCCCAGAGATAGGGAGATGAATGGTTGAAACCAAAGGGAACTGGAGAAGCAATCAACAAACTCCACCTCTTTAATTGGTAAAGAGGAGATAGAGTTTGGTTGACTAAAGAGCTAATTGTGAGTTACCTTTTAGAACTGAAGAGGTGGGTGGAGTTACCCATGTGAATTGGAGAGATGGGTGGAGTAACCCATGTGATCTGA